>BCGA01000004.1:0-152204 GCA_001599075.1 Ambrosiozyma kashinagicola
ATTACACCCTGGCTCATTACACCCTGGCTCATTACACCCTGGCTCATTACACCCTGGCTCTTTCATCAAATAAACATATATAAACATGTTAAATAGCAGAAAAAAGAAACGGCCGAAAAAAATAGGGGGCCAATTGTTTTTCGCGAACTGGCCCAGTGTACGGTGAGTTGCGTAGGCGGTGCCCCGGTGGGTTTAAGTCATGGCGCCATAGAACACACACCGGGGGGTGTAATGGAGCACGCACCTTAGGTGTATCGGAGCACGCACCAAGCACTGAGGCAAAATTGATGAAAGAAGAGAGTTGTTATCCTTTTGCATAGTCTTCAATATTACTTAAAACAAATAAACTCTTATTATTATCCTGGTATTCCATTTTACATTAAAAACTAAAAGAATATTTTTTAGTACATACCCCACGAATAGCCAAGTGAGAAAATAAAATTAATCCCACGAATTTCTAGAAATATGTTGAGCATTTACCCCACGAATTAACCAATTAATCACACTAGCTCTAGTTAAGACACTAATGGTTGGACAACAATATCAAAAATGTGAGATAATCTTTTTAGAAACCTGACTTCTCCTTTTAAACTTTGAAATAAACCGTTAGTGGTAACGTTACTACTACCTATGCTTGGCAAATTATTAAGATTGACCTTTCCTGGAGAGCCACTCAATTGGTATGCATGGTACGAAACGAATATGGCTTTAGTTATCATCGAGTTGTCTTCATTCAAACACTTGTTGAGAAGGCTATCAAGATTATCCAGCATCTCTTCGTGCCCGTTGTGAACGATGACTGATGCAGTCAAGTCTTTTTCAAACCATATGTCCACATGTTGAGAGTCGTTGCCTAAGCACTCTATTAAATTGACTCGAAATCTACGATATGCATCAACAATTGCTAGTGGGTAAGTCGTTGATTCATTGACAGAACTAGAGACAGAGGCTCTACACATCAAAGCAAAGAAAAAACTCAAAATAATTGTATGGAAAGGGGTCATTGTAAGATTCTTCAGTACTTTCAACTGGAAAATTAGTTAATCTCTTACTATATGCAGGTATAAATGTGAAAATAGTGAACAAGAGAAGGATGGGAACTTTCTCCTTTATAGAATATGTCCTGTTTTTTATAAAGTAATCACCAATATTTGCAAAAGTAATGAATACAAGAAGAAAATAAGTTGCTAAAACCATCTTAACCTAACCATTAATTTTATTCTCTATTTATATTTTTTATTTTTTATTTTTTATTTTTTATTTTTTATTTTTTATTTTTTATTTTTTATTTTTTATTTTTTATTTTTTATTTTTTAAATAGCAATTCGTATTTTACTACCAACTTATCACTCATATATTATGAAATACCAATAACTTGAGACAATAGAAATAATATGTTAAGTAAATAAAAAAAGTTATAAAATACGAAAAAAAAGCAAAAAAAAAGTTTCATGAGATAAGATATCTAATAGGTATATCTGAAATATGGATTCTCAAAATCTGACTTGTTATTCCAGGCATTTTCAAGTTCCTCTTCAACATCAATAACTTGATCTTTCTGTGCAGCATCTCTTCTCTTGTTTCTGTAAAAGTAAATTACCAATAATGCAAACGCAAATCCAATACTTGCGGCTTGGGTAACCAACATACTCACCTTAGCAGGGTAATAATTTGGTGCATCTGCAACTCTATAAGATTGTGGCCCTGTTATGTTACCTATAGCAAAACCAAACATGACCGATATATTGAAGCAGACTTTCTTTGTGTGACCCGAAACAGATGATCCTATCCAAGCATATATGATGGCCAATGGGGCAACAATAGTATTGATTAAGTAGATACCAGTCAGTAAACCTCCTTGATTGTGCTTTGGCAAAAATGACATCAAGGCACCACCAGTAACAGCAGGTAAGCATAATATAATGATTGAGATACCTCTTGAAAAACCCTTCATAATGAAATAAACAGAAACCATCGTAGAAACAATTGACACCAATCCAGAAGGCATATTCAATAACGCAGCCTGCTTGGATGTAAATCCAAATGAAATGATATCAGTGGATGAAAATGTTGAGATAGTATTTGAACTAAAGGAAATGCTAGCAGTTAAGCAAAAAAATAAGTAGAATGTGATATCTGTGAGAGATTCCCAGACTTGGGACCAAACCAATTTTCTATTAGCGCCACCAACGTTATATTCTGTTAACTTCATCAACAATGCATACTTTTCATGGTCATTTAAAAAATTGCAGGACACTGGATCAGTAGGTAAATAAAAATAACATAAACAACCACAGAAGATATTCACAATACCAATCACTAAAAACATGATTCTCCATCCTTCAAATGTAGTTTCCGTCACCAATTGAAAAAGGTACGAGATAAGTCCACCAATGATTTGACCAAGTCCTAAACCACAATACCAGAATCCCATTCTGAATGCGGCTTGTCTGGGACTAAACCAACTTGAAGTAATTAAGACTAAACATGGCGAGATAGCTGCCTCAGAGCAGCCTAGTAGAACTCTGACTGTCATAATACCACCATAACCTTGGGTTGCAGCACAGCAGGCTGTTAATATACCCCAGATCATAACGTTAACACTCAAGACTTTACCGACAGGGAACTTATGCAAGAAGACACCTTGAATTGGTTCAAAGAGCAAAAATGCCACAAAGAAATAAGTAGGCAAGTTAGAAAATTGGTTACCTTCCAAATTCAAGTCAACCGCCATACCCATAATCTTAGAATAATTAAGAACAACTTTATCAAGGAATTGCAAAGTATATGCGAATAACATCAATAACAACATTTTTTTGTCAATTTTTCTAATAATTGTCTTCATATTTATTTCAGCTAATGGTTGAACGCTAGACGAATTAGCTTGGTATTGTTTGATGAATTGTAAAACATTGTTCTCCGATTCATTGGCAAATATATTTGACTTATGAGAAGTGATTGGAGAAGAAAGTATTTCTTCACATTTAGTAGTTGTTGGAAGTTTTTCAACTGAAGACATTATGAATGGATAACTAGCAAAAATATGATTGGAATTATTTTTCACTTAAAGAGACAATCAATCAACTAAAGAAGTCAAAACTACTCACTTTTATATACCTTTTGTTGTCTCGATCTAAGGTGCTTGATGATATCTTTAAATGATAAGCGATTGATAACCCATAAAAAGTTTTGTTCAAAACAGTAAAGATTTATGATATGGAAATCCCTTTAAAAGAAAAGATACCGCTCATGCATCCATAGGAAGAAATAAACGATTCACTGGTATTCATAGATGGATAGATATGAGATTTTAATTAGCGGAGGAATATTAAAAGTCGACAAACTACTATAACTGTTTATTATTAATTAATTGAAAATGAACAACTTTCTCGAATTATTATGTCTTATCTACGGTTAATTTGGCGGCGGTGAAAATTAAAAATTGTCTCGATCGTCGGAGCTCGTGTTTATAAACTTTGAAATTCACCGCCGCCATAAAAATTATGTTACTTTATCAAGATTGGTTTAACTTCTTTATGATCAATTTAATGTTGCGTCTAATTAATTGTCTATATGATATCATCCGATTTCCAGCAAAGCGGTGAATGAAATAATAATAAAAAAATACACCGTTACAATTTGTTTGTATCGTGTCTACTGAATGATTTATAAATAAGCAGTTGTATACTCCAAACAGAACCACATTATTTAAAAATATCTATTGGGTTTGAAATATATTCAATAATAAATTCATTACCACAATCATAAATTTAATATGCCAGAGTCAACTAGTCACAAAAAACTAAATGTTGGTGTCATCGGTGGTGGGTTAGGGGGTTTAACAGCTGCCCTTGCCTTTAGAAGATTTGGTCATTCAGTTACTATATACGAAAGATATCACTATGCAGGGGAAGTTGGTGCCTCCCTATCCTGTGCATCCAATGGTGGGAAAATCCTGAAAGAACTTGATGTCCCAATTCTAGAATCCCATCCCGTGATTTTGAAAAATCTAATCAAGAGAAATTGGAAAACTGGTGAAGTCACAAACACTTATGAATTAGGTGATTACGAAAAGAATTTCGGTGCACCTTACTACAATCTCCACAGAGTTGACATCCATACATTATTATTGAAGTGTTGTACTGAAAAGGAGGGGAAGGGAATTCCATGTACTTTGAAAGTTGATCACCAAGCAACCAAAGTTGATTACGAAAAGGGACACATTATGTTCGAAAATGGAAATGAAGTTGATCATGATTTAATCGTCGCTGCTGATGGTATCAGATCACAGGTCAGAGAACAAATTGGGCTTGTTCCAGATTACGAACCATCTACTTCCTGTTGCTTTAGATGCTTGTTTGACACCAAAAAAGTCATTGCAAATGGTTTAAAGGATTTCTCCAAAGATGAAGCAATTGAATATTGGTGGACTGATAAGACTGGTCTTGATGGGATTGATAAGATTGTCATGTCAGCTTGTAATGATGGTAACATAGTGTCATGTTACTGCTTTTATCCATCGAAGAAGAATGATCTAAGAGAAGGTGGATGGAATGATGATGCATCCGTTGAGGACCTTTGTGGGACATTCCCGGATCTTGATAAGAATGTTTTGGACTTGTTCAAGATTGCCTATGATATCAAACAATGGAGGCTATATAAGTATAAGCCATTTGCTTATTGGAAGAAGGGTAGAGTTGCCCAACTTGGGGATTCCATTCATCCAATGATGCCTGATCAATCTTTAGGTGCTGTTATGGCTTTTGAAGATGCATTTGCATTGGGTTATCTATTTAGTGATGCCTTCAATTTTACCATGAGTCAAGCACTAGATGTATACGAAGCTGTTAGAAAGCCTAGGGCTACAAGAATTCAAGCAATGTCCCTCAAAGCGAGACAAAACTTGAACGAAAGAATTGGATTCAGTTCTAAAGCAAATGAGGACCCAGATAAGCTTACTATTGATGAAGTTTGTGGATATGATATCAAATCTGATATTAGAAAGGTTGCTGTGGAGCTAGGTTATTTATAATATGTGTTTATCTTATTTAAACTTTATTAATCAATTTCCTTCAAATATTTACTAGTATTTTGTTAAACAGTTTATTGACTTCATATATTTTACTCACATTTTTCTTCTATAATATATTTCTAGAGCACTTGACTCATTAATATTAAAGTTCAAAATAACTAGTATATAAGTAGAACACTGAAAGTATATAAATATGTACTTTATATTTAAGTTGTTGAGGACTGAAAGCTGATAAGTTGTTGCATCAAATCAACAACAGATTCCTTAATGGGTCTAAACTTGATACCCAAAACAGAAATAGCTTTGGAAGAGTCTGTTGTAAAATGAGTTCCAGAAATTCTGGTTCCTGGATTCCCAATTGGAACATTTTCAGTCAATTCTTCTGGTAAGCCTTCTCTTAATTCATCGCAGATCTCCTGGTTGCAGAAATCGCCTGCACTAACCATGAACCTTTTATTTCCAGCTTCTTCAATTATCAAAGATTTAACATGTGCTTCTGCTAAGTCCCTAACATCGACATAAACTGGACCCTTTGTTGGAGGGATTTCTGTATTTGCCCCTAGATTAGCCAATTTCCAGATTGTCAAATTACTGAAATTCAAGCTTTTTAATGAATCTAATAGCTTCACAGATGCAAGAGGTCCATAAACCATTGGAGGGCACAGAACCGCTATGCTAAATTGTGGGTTTCTCTCCTCAACAAATTTCCATGCTGCTTTCTCGGCAACGATCTTGGATGCACGATATGCAACTGCTGGGTCATTTGTTGTGGCCCCATCTTCATAAGTTAATGGAGAAAAATCATCTTCTGTTAAGACAACACCTGGTTGAATACCTTTGGATGCATCAAATACAGCTGCAAATGAAGATGTAATCACAATTCGCTTGACCAAAGGTTCAGATAGGGCAGCTTCCAATATAGTTGTAGTACCTTTCAAAGCAGGATCTAGCAACTCTTTAACAAAGTCAGTGACCTCATAAGTATATGGTGAAGCTAAATGCAACACTCCGGTGCAGCCCTTGATAGCTTCTTCCATAGCCGATTTATTGGAAATATCATCCACCAAACAGTATCTTAACTGACCATCATACTCAGGAAAGCACGATTCTAGTGATTCACCTTTCTTCACAGATCTAACAGATGCCTTCACATTGAAGCCGTATTTCAACAAAGTTAATATACAATGTAAACCAATGAAGCCCGTACCACCAGTAACTAGGATTGTTGATCCTGTGGGAATAAGGGAGGGAGTTGTCATATTTAATAATCGAACAAAATTATAGTCAATTGGCCTTATGAGAAAGGAAGAGAAATGGTAACTGGTCAAAAAAACAGAAAAAAATAAAAAGCTCAATAACCATTCAAACGAATCTCTCTCTATAAAAGAAATTCTCTTCTAAATTAGTGCTTGTAAAATCCATAGTGATGACTATTGACCAGTAATCTTCTTGTGCTAATAATCACATTTGATTGTCAATCATCTTGTTGAACCGATACGAAAGATAACAGATGATTTGCGGATTTGCGGAGCGGAGAGAGGAAAAATTCGCCTATCTAAAGAGCCGACAATATTAACCGGAGAAATTATTAAAAATATTTAGATTATTATCAATGTTATTTCGTTCCTATCGACAGCATTGAACTAGTGAAACTCAACCTTATCCGCCTCTTATCGGCCTCCATTTATAACAACTAATTGATTTAACACATCAACTTTCTGATACATTTCTTTAACAATTTTACCGGGGCTAGAGATGAAATTAGATCTGGAATTTGACAGTAGAATAGAGGTGGTGGTGGTTTACGATATACAAAGTGGTCAAATACTGATTATATGATATATTCGAATACTAAGTAACTAATAATATACTAAAATTTAAAAGTTTTATGAGCAAAGGCTAGTTCCTTAGACGTTAATTCAATGAACTGTTTAGCTTGCCATAAGTCTTTGTCCATGTGCATGAATGGATGTGGAACCCCAGGAAATCTCTTAAAAACAACCTCATTACCATTATCAATCAATTTGTTACAATAGGCCTCTCCCTCATCTCTCATGGGATCACATCCTGCAGTGTAAATAACTGTTTTGGTTAGGTTATTCCAGTTTGGAGCTGTGATGATAGATTTGAACCAACCAATTTCTTTCAACTTGGCTTCCATTTCTTCTTTTGATAGTCCTTCAAAAGAAGACCACTTCAAATTATCAAACCATTTTAATCGAGCCCAGTTCAATGTTGGGGCAAACTCACATTCCTTCATAGATGCATATTGTGACTCTTCAGTCTTTGAAATATTCTGTATATCAGCAACTTGAGGAGTCCCTGCACAGACGAGTACTAATTTTATACCTACATCTCTGCATAGATGATCAACAGCCAAGCAGATATTACCACCAGCTGAGACTCCACCAACAGAGATAGAGTCTTTTTTGAAACCCAGTTTTTCAGCATTATTGTAAACATATTTAGTAGCTTCAAAGCAATCCTTCAACCCCATTGGAAATGGATTCTCAGGCACAAGTCTGTAATCCACATCAACAACTGCAATTCTAGCACTATCAACATAATGTTTTAAAACGTGTGACTCTGTATCAAGATCACCTAATCCCCAACCACCTCCATGAAAATCAATATGAACCGGCAACAATTCATCTTCTTTGGTATCATTAGGCTTGTAAATTCTAAGAGCAACAGCCAAACCATCAAATGAGGGAAAGGTAATATCCTTTACGTATTTGATTTCTGGTGCAGGAGCAGTACCGTAACTATAGATTTTTGAATAGTTCTTCCGTAGAATTTCTAAATTAATTGGCTTGTTTGGAGTGTTGGCAACGTGTTCATTATATAATTTAACAAACACGGGATCCAATTTGTCCTTCATAGTTTCGTGGATTGGGTTGACAGCTTCGTGGCCTTCTTTCATGTTCTTGTGTTAGTGATTTGAATATTATCTGTGGCAATGCCAAACCTGATATAGGAAACAAAAAATTTAGGAATGTGGATTCTGGTGGATATATAAATAAGAGGAAAATACGTTTCTCCTTTTAGTAGGACTTCAAACAATTGCAGACCAATTCCACACTTCCAGTAATTGTTTTGACTGCTAGACTAATGGTAAGTCAAATCTCGAGGTGATGGCGGCGGTCAAAAGAAAATTATACCGCAGAGATAATATAAGCGATCTGTTCTTCGGCGGTGAGTTTTTATACTTTGTATCCTTATCGACTTATCGAGATATCGATATCGCAAAATTAGCCCCGACAAATATATTAGTGAATACCGACCAACATACACACCGATTTTCATGTAATTTGTACAATATATATATATATATGATTACTCCTGGCCATGTTTTGATATTTCTTAACACAAACGGAAACAGTTTCTCAACAGCAATAAAATAGAAAAAAGAATATTAACTATGGTTACTAATTGGAAAAATGGAACGGTGCTTATTTCTGGGGCAGGCCTAATTGGGTTAACAACTGCTCATATGCTAAAGAATTTGTCTATTCCATTTTTGATATTTGATAGAGATGAAAGTGTTTCCTCCAGAGGACAAGGCTGGGGTATTACACTACACTGGGCATTGAATGATTTCTTATCTATGCTTCCAGAGAAGCTACAAAGTGAGATATATAAATGTCAAGTACGGGAGGATTTTCATTTGAAAGATTCCGGTAATTTTCTCTACATTAATACTAGCACTGGTGAAACTGTGGTGAAGATTCCACCATCTAAAAGACTGAGAGTCAGAAGAGAACAAATAAGAAAGACACTACTCTCAGGGATTGATGTTAACTGGGGTTGTCAGACATATTCGGTCGAGGTGAAAGATGGTGAAATAGAAGATGCTAATGATAAAGTAACAGTGATTACTAAGAGTGGAAAGCGATTCCATGGCGGTTTACTAATTGATTGCGAAGGAAACAAGTCTATGACACGTAAACTTACTAATCCCGATAATTACCAAGTTTACAATCTACCTGTCAGATTTTTGGGTGCCACTGTTGAATTGACACCTTCAGAGTATGAATATCTAGCGAAAGAATATGATCCACTTCTTTTCCAGGGTACGAATCCTATGAATAATACATTTTTATGGTTCTCACTCCTTTCTACTCCTGAGTGGAATGGTAGTTCAAATTACCAATGTCAGGTCAACTTCTCCTGGAATGTTCAAGATGAATCTAAAGAAGCTTTTGATACTATAGAGGAGAAATTAAATATTATTAGGGAAAAATCTAAATATTTAAATGATAATTTGGTCATACTAAGAGAGAAATTTTTAAAAGCTGAAGATAATCTGCTACAAATTTCTTTATCTGATTGGTACCACTCGGAATGGGACGATAAAGGTGGTAACATTCTTCTTGCTGGTGATGCTGCACATGCTATGGTGATGTTTAGAGGTGAAGCTGGTAACCATGGTATTGCTGATGTTAAATTACTTGAAGGATTAATCAAGGAAAACCTTACTACCGGCAAAAAATGGAGCACATGTGCTACGGAGTACCAAGAAAAGATGAGGGCCAGAACAAAGAAAGCTGTGCTGTTGAGCAGACAGGCTTGCATGGATGCCCACGATTGGAGTAAAATTAATATTGAAAGTGAAAGTCCTTTGCTTACTTTAAGAAAGAAGACTTAGAAACATGCATTTTTTTTATAATTTTATCATTATCTTATTATCTAAATGTAAAATTAAATTAATTCCGCTTTCGGAACTTTTTTTTTTAAAGAAAAAAATCTATTGAGATACAAATATCGCTAAAGATCTGTTCTTTTTTAGTCTTCATATTGAAAGAAATAATCCCCAATTGGTTAACAGTCTTAATATGAGTAGAAAGAGAGCCTGTGATAAATGTCATGAAATAAAGCAAATTTGTTCAGGTGATCAACCGTGTTCACGTTGCAGAACAAAGGGCATATCATGTGTTTTCAATAGGCCTATTCTCAAAACTGGCAGACCATCCAAAACATTAAAACTGCCTTCCATGAAAATGAAAATGAGTGAGACAGGACCCAACATTTTGGGCACCTCAGAAATTCAACCTTCTGTTTCGAAGTCGAATATACCTAATAGAGTTCCCAAAAAGAATGCCCTAGTGTCAAGTTGTACAACCTGTCGGAAGAGAAAGAAAAAGTGTGACAACGACACATGGCCTTGCAAATTTTGTAAGCGGAATAACCTACAATGCAGTGGTCCAGTATTAGAAGCCAAGCAAATGGAAACCACAAATATGCAATTGTCTTCTGTCCTAGTTACAAGAATCCAAAAGAGTCCACCAAAATCTGGAGCAGTTATTACCGGTTCACCCATAGAAAATAATCCACAAGGGTATCCAACAGCTTTACATCCTGAAATAATAGTTGATCCATCCCCGCATTGTGAAATCTCCAGACAGAATGTTCCCTCAAATACACCTTTATCCTTTTCTACTAGTGGTCAGTACCATTATCAACAACAACAATCACCTGCGTTTCCTATAATACAACCAGAAATTTCAGTAACAAATACTCTCCAGAATTGTGATCCGAATGTAGTTGAATGTGATGAAATCGATACACAAGGAATCACTCAAAAACTTGTTCAAAATATTGAATCAAGTAGTACTCTTTCTGAAATAGAACGATATTATTTAACATATTTCATTGATAAAGTTGTCCCCGTGTTATTTTCAAATGATAAGTCGGACAAATTTTTAAGATGTATTACTCCATTAGCATTATCAAATACTATAATTCGAGATCCTATAGTAGCTATAGCGGCAACACATCGATCTTTTGCGCCAAAATCGGAGAAACTAAAGAAGCAATTCAATTACAGTTCCGGAAAGAAAGATGGAGTTTTTAGAGACTTTCACATATATAGATCCAAGGCTAAGGCAGTGGGATTCAATTACTCCTCAGAATCATCAAAGGAATTGACTTTATTAAGTGTTCTACTTGTGGTAATAATGGAAGTACTGATAGGTGAATCGATGGACTGGTTTGTTCTTCTGGGGAAAGCCAATGAAATAATCGATCAATTAGGTGGTATATCTGAAATTCTGAAAAACTCACGAGAAAATGATCTCCAATTAATAGCTGTTCAATTATTTTGTTATCTTGATTTGGTGTCTAGTCTTAGTACTTGTGTATCACCGTATATTGAGAAACATGAACAAGAATCTGAAAATAAAGGATCAAATGATTCTTCTCCAGAAATATCATATTCACCTGATCAAATATTGGACTCTGAGCTTATGCTTTTGATTGATTCCGATAATTTTAGTATTGATAACTTGATAAACTCTACCTTCATAAAACCATCATTCCTTGGCGACCATCAAAAGGAAATATCAGATATTTTAAATGCTGAGTTAGGATTTAAGTTTGGAATAGCTGGTGAAATATTCAAAATTATGGGGAATATTTCTACATTGGCAAGTCTAAGAGGTGTACGTGATAGGGATTCCAAATTTAGGAAACAATTCAATGATTTAGCTTTAAAGATTGAATTGAAACTACAAAATTGGAATATCCCAGAAAATATTGTCTTTGAGAAAGTGGATGATTTTACTAGAACTCAGTATGCTCTAGCGTTACAATGGGCCTGTTTTCTTCGATTACATCAAGTGCAATATGGTTATAACAGGAATGATTCCAGACCTCTGAGATGTCTCGACATTATTATGAAAGCTTTAAAGTGCATCCCAAAAGGTTCCAATGTAGAATCTGGATTACTCTTTCCACTTGTTTTGGTTGGTTCTGTCGTCACAAACCCAGATGATCGTGGTCTGATATTATCTAGGGTTAGGTCCATTAGACGAATGGTCGGGTTTCCCTATGTTCATCAATTTGAGAAATTAATAATCAATATTTGGGAAAGAGATAGTAGGGAAGGTGATTCAGTCAATTGGGCTGCAGTGAGATATTACGAATTTCCCGGCCTAGTGATGTTTTAATAGTTTTATGGATAATTGTATTTTAAGCTATATATTATTTTCTAAACAAATTTTGGTAAAAAATTATCATATTCGCCCTATGTGTATAAATTGCTTAAACCAATGGGAGTTTTAAAGAGGTATCCCAATGATTGTATTGCCAATGGTACTATGGAAATTAAAAAAAAAAATTGCAATCAAGTTAAGATTCGCTCCCATGTAATATAAGACTTAGGGACATTATTTTCTTTAACTTTTAACCTCTAGTACATGAATAGCCCAGTGGTTGGTTTCAAATTGATACTGTCTTAAATTATTTGGCGTTAAAGTGCTCTGTTAATACCTCTAGTTTTACTTATGTTTCTTCTTTTTTTGGGTGCTGCCACTTTTTAGCGCTGCGCAAAATCACCGAAATTCCATAAGGTAAAAAATTTGACGAGGCTAAAAAAAAAACGATAATGGCTTAGGAAATGCTATTGAAAACACAAGATCTCCTGCCCTGGGGGCTAAGTTGTAACATTATGCTGCAATTGTTCATATTAAAGATATGAATAACTAATATCATCTTTCTTTTCTCCTTGGAACAGTAATTATGTCATGAGGTTCATCTCATGAAACATATGTTTCGTATGTAGAATTTCAATTAAAGCATTGTTTAAGCCAAGGCTCAGACAATATTTGTTTATGGGTTCTAAACTCTTTTCAGAGACCAGGTGATGAGTAGCGCTGATTTTATCTATTTTACTAATAATTAAGTTCTAATATATTGCTCTAATGGCTTACTTTAAGCTTTCAACATCCAATCTATAAAAGTATATAAAATTAAGAGAGTCAAAGATGAAGGAGAGATTCGTATCAACGATGTAATGGGAGCTACTAACAATTTTCAAGTAAGTGCATTGCCTTTTGACACACCAAGCCTTGCTTTGATCGGAGTTCACGTAATTACAATCGTGAAAGGCTGTGTGTGTTGTAGTGTCGAATGCTCTTTCTATTTATCACAAAATAAGAGAGTTTAACATTATAATAGGAAACAATGAATTTTTTACATTAGGACCCTCTTTAATTTTTTTTTCTTTTTTCTTATCATTGCGTAGCACGAATAAGTTTTACCATAAATACAAGTGTATTTTCGGCCCCTAACTTGAGTTTTAATTCCTATAATCTTAATAGATTTTTAATATATCATCATAAAATCAAATATGTCATCCTCATCAACTCTCTCGATTATACCAGCAACCGTTACATACCCTTCGTACGCGGCTATCACTTCCCATTTGGCTAAGGCACAAGCCACATTAACCAGTTTTGAAAGTGTGTTGGCAACTGCAACCACTACAAAAAAAATAAGCAAACTTACCTCACATATCAGTGAAAATCAGGTCACATTATCATACTACTCCTTGCTAGAGAAGTTGGCCACAGCTACTGATTCAGATGTTAAGGCTTCTTTAACCACTCAGATCTCCCAAGCTACCCAGGCTCTCCATGAAGTCTTTGAAAATGACGCTTACTATGGAGGTAATTATCCTTCTGTTGGAGCCAATGCATTTTTGTGTGCCTTCTTTGGAATTTGTTTGGCTGCCCATGTTGTTATGGGTATTAGAACGAAACAATGGTGGTTCTTATTCTGTTGGTTTGTAGGATTGGCGTTGGAGGCCATGGGTTTTGGAGCTCGTGTTGTATCACATTACAACATGACTGTCCTATTACCTTATCAAATACAAATGATTGGTATAACCATGGCACCATGTCTCTTTATGGCAGGTGTTTATTACCTATTAGCACAGTTATCTGTTATCATGGGTTCCAAGTTTAGTCTTCTCAAACCAATGCAATATTCATTAATATTTATCATCGCTGATGTTGTCTCTATTATGGTTCAAGGTACCGGTGGTGGTATGGCTGCAGGCGACTCAAATCCTAAATTGGGTACTGATATAATGGTTGTTGGGTTGGTTCTTCAAGTGGTCTCCATGACGGTCTTTCAAATCCTTTGGTATGTCTTTTTTTACAGATGTTGGAATGAACAAAAAAACAATGGGGGTACCGCATTTAGCACTAAGTACATTCTTGTGAGACAAAGACAATGGTTCAATGCATTATGGTATGCTATTTCAGTTTACGTGTTTTTGATTTATGTCAGATCTATTTACAGAGTTGTAGAACTATCAAGTGGTTGGGACAGTCGTTTAGCTACAGATGAAGTTTTCTTGATGACTTTGGAGGCCTTTCCAACTGCTTTGGCTACTCTAATTTTAACTATATTTCATCCCGGTATGGTTTACGGTAAAAATTCTAAGATTTGGGTTAAAAGTTGTTTTTCTAGATCTGAACCAAAGGCTTTTTACGAACCTGACAATGAAATGGGTCTCCCTAGCAATTACGGGAAAAATTAGTGATCCCTTGCCATGGGTACTCATTTGAGTCTACATCATTTACTTTTTTGCTATCTTTTTTTATATTACAGCTTAACATTTTCTTGATTTTCTAATTCAACTATTGTAGAAATTATTCAAATTCTGAAACAATGGGATCCCTAATGCGAGTACCAAAATTATATTTTTTTTCGAAAATAAAATATATCAACAATCATTTGCAAAAGGAACAAAATATTACAATAATCAAAGGAGCAACAATCATCTAACATGACTATATTATTAGAAACAGAGGATTGTTATCTCCCTCCTGTTGATGAAAATAAGATAAAGCATGTCAAAAACAATTCAACTTGGTTCACATCTAGGGATTTTGAGTATGCAATAGGTTTATTTGAAAGAGATAATCCCGCTTGTCGATTAGAATTGACTTACCACAAATGTATTACACAAACACCCAGTAAAGCTTCGCATGATTCATTTATTTACATTATTCCTCACACAAAGATAGAAGCATTTTTCAATCATGCAAAATTAAATGAAAATAACACTGAAGATGATGACAATGCTCTCAACAAGTATCTTGAAATATATAGTGTAACGTTCAGGTCTGCTTTCAAAAATAAGATGGAAAAGGCTTCTTTTCATTTTCTGATGCCTATAAATATCAATGGATTACATTGGGTGACTATTTGGATTCCTTTTGATAAAATAGCCATGATTTCAAATGATTCAATTGAAATTACTGTGATAATCATTGAATCCCTTCAACCCACAAATCCAGAAGGTGAATGGGCATTTCTAATACCTTTAACACTTATGCTGGAATTATTCTTTGATTTAAAAGTTAAAATTCACTTGGAATGTATGTTGCCCTATCTTCAAACAGACGATTCCAGTTCTGGACCCTTGACATTATTCTACATGGAATCGATTGCACTTCATTTTAATGAAAAATACGCTAATTCAGACACACTTATTGATCATTTCAAGTTGGGGTATACAGACGATGAAATGATACCATTGATAGCTGCTACTCGCCTAAGGTATGGTAATTATTTACAAACATTTCTTCCATATCCAGATCATAAGCCTTTCACTTCGATTGATGACGTTAAGAAGGAATTGAAGATCACTTTTGAACGTAATTACCAATGGTATTACCTAAGAACAATGATAGATAGATATGTTACCTCGCCAATACTTTATGAATATCTAAATGATAAATTAAAAACAATATACATAACAAACCACCGGGATTATTTTTATTTTAAGCCAACAAGATGTACATTCGCCCCACCCAGACTAATCACTAAAGTGTCTAATATTCCTTACACTCAGCAGGGATACAGGGAAATTTACTTTAATTATATGATGGAAGAACTAGGCATTACGCCCGATCTTTGTGCAAGTTTAGGTATAGAGTATGAGCCTTACAAGCTACTCTCTCTTGGCGCAATAAACAAATTAATTCACCGGTTTACCACATTGTCAGGTTATAACAAAGAAAAAAACTACATGACTCTGAAGTCTGAAACCAGTACTCATACTGCATACCTTCTAATGCCAGAGCAATTTCCTGATCTCCTAGTAGATGAATTGTATAAAGATTATGATGAGAAAGTGGACTTTATATCTGACCATGTGGGTGATATTAACAACAAATTACAACCGAAAATTAATGGATTAAGTTATGATATGATTCAAGGTGTAGCAGATAAGTGTTTGGAATTTGAGAATTCGAAGGCTCCTGGAATATATCTTGATGTTCCAAATAAATATGAAAAATGTTTACAGTTTTCTGTGGTTCATCCAATTCAAAGAAACTCAGATATGTTACTATTATTAGGTGATTATGATCCTGAATCATCGTATGAGTTAGCCATTGATAATTACGCTGATCTTGAAACATTTGAAACGCCATGTGCTCTTTTATGTGTCGATAACAGAACGAAGAACATCGTGAGCAAAATAATAAGATCACCTACTGAATTCATACCTACTATAAGTGTTTTAATTGATCTCTATTCACCAAATATTATTGTTTGTGATGACTCAATTGAGTTTACACAAAGATGTCTAAAAGAATTATGTGATTCCAGAAATATCTCTTTAGTGAATATGGGGGAATCACCTCCTGAAATCCATTACCTTCGTGATGCATTAAATAAATCACCAACTACAAAGATATCTGACAAGTCTCAGAGGGATTCACTCTTCATCAAATTTATGACCACTTTCACGGAAGCTTATCAACAATCAAAGGGAAAGGAAAGTCGACAGCAAAACGTTTAAAATATGTACTGTGTTTTATTTTGTACTGTATTATATTGTATTATAGTGTATTATATTTATATGTCTGTGTGTGTAATAGTGTAAGAAAATAATATTGAATAGAGAAGCATACATATGAATCATAATAAAGAAGAAAAGTAGGAAATTAATCAGAAATTTAGGAAATTGAAACACGAGCAATAAATAAAGTAACAACAAAGAGGAATGAGCCTTAGGCTTGTTGAATGAATTGAAGAACTTGACGCTTGAATTCTGGTGAATTATCAATGTAAACATGGTGACCTGCATTAGGAACAATTCTGAACTTCGCCTTATTTGAATCATCAGCTGTCTTATTAATCTTGGTACAAATATCGTAACCAGCACTTTTATTCATCCAATCGACATCACCATACAACCATAAAGATTTTATTTTTAATTTTCCTGGTATTCTTTTCACTAAGGGTAATTTTGCCTTGGCACCTGGGGCTAAAATTCTAGTCAATCCGAATTCACCAGAACCTTTTGCAAGGAATATTCTAGACGTGTACTCTAAAATATCTCTTAATTCCTTCTCCTCTTTAACATTTGCAAATCTATTGAACGTCCAAGAAGAGACAAATTTGGTAGATATTGGAGCCATGAATCTTAATAGTTGGAAGGGGGAACAATTATTTTCCCATAGTCTGATAATCAATTTATTTGAAATTTTTAAACTTCTAGCTTGTTCTAATCTAACATTGACTGGGATATCATCTTCATCATCAGAATTCACTGACAAAACATCTGCATCTTTTCCTGTGGGGCCTTGTTCAACCTTATGAGGTCTAGAGTGATCATCATATTCATTCATTATATCTATACCCTCTTCATTAACAATTTCTGTATCTCTATCAATATCGTGAGCAGTAGTAGCAGAATGTTCATTATATAGGGAGAATTCACTTTCCTCCACACCGACTGGTGACACTAAAATTAATTTAGTCACAATGTCTCCACCATATTTTAAATAATAACAACAAGAAAGATAACCGCCTAATGAATGAGCAATGAGGACAAATTTCTTCAAGTTTCTAGCCTTTCTCCAAGCTTCAAATGAGTCGATGAAGAATGCCTCTGATTCGATGACATCCTCTTTGGTATCTCCCCTGACGTTTGGGAATGGTGGTCTCCCAGATAATCCAAATCCATTCATGTCCACGGCATGAAGTGTGGAACCTGGAATATCAGATAGATCATCCATATTTCTGTAGAAGAATCCCAAGGCAGCTCCATACCCATGAACTAACACTATATCCAATGGTTCCTTACCAGATTCCACGGGTTCATTATTGGAAACACAAAATTCATGAATAAAGTTACCATTGTCATCTATTGGAGTATTAATGGTCTTAGCAGATTTAATATCAGTTGGATTCGGATAGAAATCACAATATGATAGGATCTTATCTTCATAATAATTTGGGGTCTTCCAACCCATATAGAATTTGATTGAATCCAGATAACCGAATTCCATTTTCTTTTCTTCAATTGGGGTTGACGTTTGAACAGTAGTTGTCATATTGTGCAAAATACTTTGATGATATTGAGAAGAACTTGTTCAATAAGTGGAATAAAAGGTTCCTTTGAATATATATTTATATATTAAATTTATTTGATTTAACTCCGGAAGGCAAAAAACACACACACACACACACACACACAACCACACGTAATTAAGTTGTGTATAATGATGTACTTTTTTT
Organism: Ambrosiozyma kashinagicola; assembly: GCA_001599075.1. Lineage (NCBI taxonomy): Eukaryota > Fungi > Ascomycota > Pichiomycetes > Pichiales > Pichiaceae > Ambrosiozyma > Ambrosiozyma kashinagicola. The sequence goes on from BCGA01000004.1 coordinate 18,356, forward strand.
TCTTTCTTCAATGAAATGGGCTTTAAGTCTCCTGAATCCGGTGAATTAAAGGAATTCGGTATCTATGATTTATTAAGTTGTTGAAGAACAGACACGATGTCATTTTACCACTCTTGATCAATTAATTAACCCAGTACGCCTGCCTATTTTCTGATAAGAATTGATACCCATCCCTGATTTATCCTAATTCGGAAAATTGACCACGTGATCGATATGTCACGTGTTACGAGTAGATATATTATGGTGTAGAGATGTATTCATTATTATAAGATGTCAGAAAAGAGGGAGAAAACAGAGCAACAGAGTAAGTGAAGAACATCAAATTGTGAAGTTAAGGAAGTGTGTGGTGGTGGGTTTGCATTATCATCCACAGTTATATTTCAATACACATAATCTGTGTGATATATAAATCCCTAAAATCCGTAGATATCTGGTAATAACAAAAAAGAAAAGTCAAAAAAAAAAAGATATAAAGAAAGACAAAAAAAATCTATTGTTTAAATGAAAAAAAAAAGGTGTCTCGATCACGATTCATTGAGAAGCCATCATGCAATTAACACTCAACAATGTAACATCATAAGTATGGCTGAATGTTCTAACTTAGATCCTCAATTCTACAAAGTTTGAAGATAAATTAACTTAAACAAAAAGAAACAAACACAAACAATCTCTAATATCATCCCATCGAGGAAAAAAAATATTTTTTTTTCTGTTCGTAGACCTCGGGTCTTTTTTTATTCACATTTAACATGGCATTAATATAATTGTGTGAAAAATCTAAAATCCGTTCTATTTATCCATTAAGAGATTTCTTTTTTTTCTATATATTCTTTAACTATATTAGAATGAATTGCAATTCAATCTAATTGAAGCCACAGTTTTGTTGTGGTGTCTTTCACTTTCGATTCTTTTTTTTCATATAAATATTGATATGGTTTTCCCCATGTATGGGGTGTTATATTGAATAATAATGATAACCCCCTAATTCTGTCAAAGGAAAAAAAAACAAAAATGTCTTCAGATCAGAATAGCATTGATAAGTCAGAAGTCGACGTTACCGTTAGCGGTAATAAAGAATTCGAAACATCAGTTATCAATACTAAGTCATCGCAACATCATAGAATCATTAAATCAAGAGATGCAGATGCTACCCTAGCATTTATTGAAACTAACGACTCTGAAGTTCCCGAAATCACAGAGCAAGAAGAACGCAAACTATCTAGAAAAGTTGTTTGGATCATTCTATCACTAACAGCCTTTACAAATTTATTGCTTTACTCAGATAAGGCAACCTTATCTTATGCTTCTACTTTTGAATTATGGGAAGATACCAATTTGACTCAAAATAGATATAACAACTCTAGCACTCTCTTCTATGTTGGTTACATTGTTGGGCAAGTCAATATGTATTTTGTGCAAAAATTTCCAATCGGTAGAGTGCTCTCTGTCATCACTGGTCTTTGGACAATTATCATTTTCTTACATTGTACTGCCTACAACTATCAAGGGATTTATGCCTTGAGATTCTTTCTAGGTTTCGTCGAATCCGTCGCTGTTCCAATCTTGAATACAACAATGGCTCAATTCTTGACTGTCAATGAAAAGGCCGCTACTGCTCCTATCTTCTATAGTACTTGTTTAGGTGTCACCATTCCTGTTGGGTTCATCGCTTATGGTGTCTTACATGCTACCAACTTGTCCATTCCAATTTGGAAATTATTTTTCATTATCATTGGTTGTTGTACATTCGTGTTAACCATCTTAGTTGTTTTGGTGTATCCAAATAACCCTACAGATGCAAAATTCTTATCATTGAAGGAAAAAGTGTGGGTCATCAGAAGAGTGCAAAGAACTACAGGTGCCTCTATCGAACAAAAATTTTTCAAGAAGTATCAATTAATTGAAGCACTGAGAGATCCAATCACTTGGTTGTTTGGGTTGTTCTTTTTGTTACAACAATTAGCAAATAACTTACCATATCAACAAAATTTGTTATTTGAAGGTATGGGTAACCTTTCTAACTTGGATACTACCTTAGTGTCTGTTGCCAGTGGTGGATTTGCCGCTGTGTGTTGTATCATTGCAACTACTGTGTTATTCTTCATTCCTAATATCACTGCTTTCTCTGTAGTGTTCTGGACAATTCCATCATTTGTCGGATCCATTGGGGCAGTTTCTATCGCATGGAATCAGAAGACCGCATTGTTGGCTATGTTGTGTTTGGCTTCACCATTATTCGGTATTCCATGGATTTTGATGTTCAGTTGGGCATCAACTTCATGTTCCGGTTACACCAAGAGATTGACTAGAAATGTCGTTGTTATGATTTTCTATAGTGTGGCCAACTTGATTTCACCTCAATTATGGCAATCAAAAGATGGTCCAAGATATGTGCCAGCTTGGATTGTGCAAATTGTATTAAGTTTCTTCGTTGCTCCTTCCCTTGCACTAGTGATTTGGTTCATTTTAAATAAAAGAAACAAGGAAAGAAAGGCTAAGATTTCTGAGAACAGTGATACCGGTATTGGGTTCATTAAGGAAACAGATGGTCAAGAGATTCAAGTCAATTTGGCTGCATTGGATTTGACTGATTTAGAGAATGAAGAATTCATTTATCCTTTGTAATTTTTGTTTTATTTTATATGATCTTGCTTTTCTGCTTCTGCCTTCATCGCCAGTAGGCACTGTTTATTGCTTTTAATGTATTGTAGCTATTATTACATTGTTATATCTCGCTATACCCGTTAGAAACGTAGCAAGCGCTTCCAATTTAGCACCAAAAATCAATGTGTGTCCTAAGTAATTATATAGCGAGAACTTCGGGACACTAAGTTAAATTGGAAGAAGGGCTGGTTTAGTAGAAAAATTTTAAGTTTTAAGTGCTTTCATAACTGTCCAAAAAGACCAAAAAAAGGCCAAAATTAAACTTTTTATGTAATGTATAGAATCAAAAAAAAAGGCATATATATTTAATCGGAATTAATTTTTTTAGCTTCCAAATCTTTTTTCCATGATTCTTTAATCTCAGTAAGAAATTCATGATCATCTAGAACTTCCAATCCTGTGAAAGCCATACCGGCAGCACAATCTAACGCAGCTTGGTGGGATTTCTTAGTACCGGCAACACTTCTGAAGCCTTCACTGTGCGGACCAATATTTGAGTCCAATCCAAACAAGACATGAATTGCTGGAACAACATATGAGACATCTCCCTGATCAGTAGATGCACCCATTGTGGAGTTAGCCTTCTCCCATTCAATTGGCTTAATTTCATATCCTAACACATCATTCATGTATGATCTATAAACTTTACAAAGTGGCACGTTTGGAATTAATTCGGAATATGCATTGTCTTCTGTGATCTTATAAGTGCAGCCAGTTGCAACAGCGCCCGCCTTTGCACAGTTTTCCAAGCAAATCTTCAATTGTTCAACTCTAGGTTTTGATGAAGCTCTCACAGTGAATTGGCCACAGGTATAACCAGAAATGATGTTTGATGATTGACCGCCATTCTTGAAACAGCATTGCATGATATCACCCTGTTGTAATTGTTGTCTCAACACCGACATAGCATTGTACATAATAACAAGAGCATCTAGGGCATTAATACCTTGCCATGGACAGGCAGCGGCATGCGCTTCCCTACCAAAGAATTCCACCGTATTAATTGAATGAGCAGTGGAATTGACATATGCACTAAAGTCGTTATTATTGTAGGGATGACCCATAATGGACACATCAACAGAATCGTACGCACCAGCAGCCACCATTTTGACCTTTCCTCCTCCGTATTCTTCTGCAGGGGTACCATATAGTCTGACAGTACCTGATATTCCAAATTTCTTCATTGCCCTTGCCACTGAAATGGCAGCAGTGACCCCCGAAATGGCTATTAGATTATGTCCACAGGCATGACCAACGCCAGGTAATGCGTCAAATTCGGAATTGAATGATATAACTGTATTATTATTTTCAGATCCGAGTGAATATTCACATAGAAAGGATGTCTCTAATCCAAAAGTATGCTTTGAAACTTTCCAGCCTTCTTGCTTTTCCATGTAACCAGTTAATGTGTCATGAGCAAAGACTTCCTATTAAATACAAATGTTAGTAAAAAATTATAAACTAATTGGACCATCATTTCATGATTAAGGCACATACATTAAAATTTAATTCCGGTTTTTCCCAGATCTTGTGTTGAACTTCGTATAGTTCATCTGAGTGTTCCTTGATATCACCAAGGATGAAGTTTATAATCTCTTTGGAAATCATTAGTATTATAATGCAATTGCTATTATTATGGGGACTCAAATAATTATGAGAAAGAGAAATTCATAAAACGACGTACGGGGACCTCTTTATACAAAAGTACCATGTGGATTATGTAATTTGAAAATGCAAATCAGAGAGTATCTACAAACTAGCATATCTTTTTCTGCAACTTCCTGCTTATCTCTACTGTTGTTTCCGTTGTATAACATTTTTATCCTAAAAAAAGTTTTATATTAAACTAATAGAGTGAAAAAAAAAATGTTTATTTTTACGGGGTTATACTTCCGAGATGCTTGTATGACATTCGGATGCAAAATATGCAGGCCTTCCGGTTGCAAATTGCACATATCATTATTGATGCTACCTTTCGTCACACAGATCGGTTATATTTACGAGATAAGATTCAGATTATTCAATATATATATATATATATACTAGAGGAATATTTATTTAGTAGCGGTGAGAGGGTAGGGAATTGATAGCATAGGACAGATCACAACTTAGCGGCATATTAAAATCACACTTTACGTGTAGTTCTTACTTTGCTTTTTCTTCAAAACAGTAAAGCACTATCTTGATTGTATGTTTTGATATAGCATACGAGTATTATTCCTTAACTTATTCTTCTTATCTTTGTTATAGAAGAAAAAAACAGCCAATTTTTTTGAATTCTATTTTGTGTAAGTAAGCTGGGATATCGTTCGGTCCTCGCATGATAAAGAGAAAAACCAAAACAATGAAAATCCTTCGGACCTATAACACCGCTTCAAAGAATGTAGTACAAATAAACTATAATGTGTGATATCTGAAGAATTACTCAACAAATGGTACGATACGACACGGCTTTGGAGATTGTGTATCTACTACATTTTCGTTTGCGTTTGTTCTGTTTTCTTATCGAACATTTATTTCTTTTATGATTTTGGCTAGTTTCATTTTAATTCGTTTAATAAATATATCTAATCAAGTGACTATTTAGATAACATAAGATAGAAATCTGCAACTATGACGATTGACTTCTCTATAATTCTGAAACAAATATATATATATCCTTTTTTTTCTGTTTCTTAGAACTATTTAGACCTCAACCTGAATTTAAAGCCTTCATTATACGATAAATCTAAAATGTCAGAAAAGGATACACATGTAGTGGATACTTTAGAGGTGAAGCCGGTGACCTCCATCACCAGAAACCAGATTGGTGATCCATTGGCTGTGATCACCTCCGTCATGTCCCCAAGGGGAACAGAGGTTGAGGTTACAGGTGATGTTGATGAGGCCATGAAATTAGCAATTGATGCAGAAGGTATTGAGTTGGATGAAGAGAGAGATAAAAAGCTTTTACGCAAAATTGATCTATACTTAATGCCATTGATTTGTTTCTTATATGCTGTCCAATTTATGGATAAGACCTCGTCATCTGTTGCTGCCGTTATGGGACTAAAAACTGAATTAAACATGACAGGTGATAAATATACATGGGTTGGATCAGCATTTTACCTTGGGTATCTATTCTTTGAATATCCTGCATCAATGTTGTTACAAAGATTCCCTATTGCTAAGGTTACAAGCGTGTTTGTGATACTTTGGGGATCCGCACTATGTTTACATGCTACTCCTAATTATGCTGGATTCATCTTTTTGAGAACAATGTTAGGTGTTTTCGAGTCTGCCGTTACTCCTGCAATGGTCATAATAACCTCTCAATGGTACAAAAAGGAGGAACAGTTTGCTAGAACAGCATTGTGGTTTAGTTTCAATGGGTTGGGTCTCATTTTCGGTAATGCTATTGGTTACGGTGTTGCTGTTCATCAAATGAGTGCATCTGTCTCACCTTGGAAGATTGTTTTAATTATAGTTGGATTGATGACATTAGTTTTGGGTGTCTTCATTGGGATATATGTTCCTGATTCTCCAATGAATGCTAAGTTTTTGACTCAAGAAGAGAAGCTCCTTGTGATCCAAAGAATAAGAGGTAACAATCAGGGTTTCGGTAATAAGCATTTCAAGAAAGCTCAATTGTACGAGGCATTATTGGATTATAGAACCTGGTTGTTCTTTTTGTTTGCGATTGCAAATAACATTCCAAATGGTGGTATTACTAATTTCGGTTCGATTTTGATGACCTCCGATTTTGGTTACGGTGTCAAAAAGGCATTGCTTATGGGTATGCCTCAGGGTGCTGTTGAAATTGTTGGTTGCAATATCTTTGGTGCTTTACATAAATATGCTAGACATAGAATGGCACTAGGTATTGTTTCACAAATTATCAGTTTAATTTCTGGTTGCATGTTGGCATATGCCAATGACAGTCAAAATGCTAGATTGGCAGGTTACTATTTAATTGGACTGGCTCCGATTGGTATGATTTGTGCCCTTTCATGTTTTTCTTCTAATGTTGCTGGTCATACAAAGAAGATCACTGTTAATTCGATTTACTTAATTGCATACTGTGTTGGTAACATCGTTGGTCCACAGACATTCAGAAATAATGAAGCACCTCATTACCACTCTGCTAAATCTTCTATTGTTGCGTGTTATTGTGTTGCCACAGCAATTTTAGCTATTTTATATTGGTCCTACTGGTCTGACAACAATAAAAGAGATAAACTTCATCAGCAAAAATTAGAGGAGGGTACCGATTCCGAATATTTTATGGTTAACCAAGAATTTGCTGATTTAACTGATTTGCAGAATCCACATTTTAGATATGCATTATAAAAGTCTTTCTCCTTTCTTTTTTTATTCTTTATTTTTTCTTCTTTCTTCTTTTTTCTTACTTCTTTCTTCCTTCTTCCTTATCCTCTCTCTCTCCTTTCTTCTTTCTTTCATCTTTCTCTTTTCTCTTTTCTTCTAGTTTTTTTTAGCTTCCTTTGTGTATTTGTTAAACCAGTTAAAGTTATTATTTTTCTTAAACTTCAACTCAAAGAACTTAGAGATCATCCTGAAAAGTCTCACAGTGTGATCATCAAACTTTTCCTTGCCCCAAATACGGTAGTCATACATGTTATGCTTCGCTCCCCTATTTTAAATTCTTCTCACTTAAGAGAAAAAAAAGTTCAAATCAAAAAAAAAATCAAAAAATCAAAAAATCAAATCATGATCTTGTAGATTGATATACCAATTACCTCCAACACACACGTATATATACTGTTTGTCTCTCTCAGAAATGACATCGAATGACCATAAATTAGTACCATTTGATCACACATATATTTTATTCGATGAGAACAACCCATTAACATTAATAATAGCACTTTTCTCACTACTTCCCGTGCTCATACTTGTGTTCCTTTTCTCTTGGTTTCTCATCACAAGAGAAATTGAGAGTTGTATCATTGCATTAGGTCAAGTCATCAATGATATCAGTAGTATGTTAGTTAAGAACTTAGTCAAATATGAAAGACCCTTGAATGGGCAGATATTCAAACTTGATGGTGGATTAGTATACGGGATGCCCTCTTCTCATTCTCAATTCATTGCCTTTTTCGCTACATACTTCATGTTGAAACTATGGTATCAGTGGCCATATAGCTTGGGTGCTCTACAGAGGTTTTTCACTTCGTTACTTGCCATTGGTGGAGTTTGCTTGGTTGTTTGGTCAAGACTGTATTTCGAATATCATAATGTTAATCAAGTAGTGATTGGATTATTACTTGGTTCCTTCTTAGGATCGGGTTACTTCGTGGCTATATCCTTAATAAGAGACATCGGTTTAGTTGACTGGGTGCTAAGCCTACAGATTGCAGAATTCTTCTCCATGAAGGATTCCATTAATTCTGGAGCTCATAGAACACTTACAGAGGAAAGAAAGGAATGGCTTAATACAAAATAGCTTATTTGCTTAGAATATAAATCAATTGTATAAAATATGTATATATATAAATAAAATTATCAATTAATTTATCTATGTAGCCTTAGGAGGTGGAGGAATGTCACCCTCAAAATCAACTGTTCTATTACCGTCGAGTTCCCTAGACTTGGCCGCCTCTTCTTCGAAGTAATTACTCAATGCAGCCTTAGGAGTAGCATACTTTTTAGTAGGTTTCTTTGTGGTTACTTTCGGTGGTGGCACAGTGCTAGAGAATTCAGTTGGGGCCCCAAAAGTAGGAGCACTGATAGCAGGTTGTAAATAATTACCTGTATCAGCAGGCACTGGTTCTGGAGGTGGAGCCTTTTGTTGAAACATAACACCAGATAATTCAATATCAGAATCTCCCTCATCCGTAGCATATTTATTGAGAACTTCAGGTAATCTATGCAACAATCCGTAACCTATATCACAACCTAGTAATCCCTTACCACCCCATGACTCATTTGGATAGATTGTCACTGGTCTCACAGCATCAAATTCGTGATTATACACGTAAAACACGATTGAACACCGAGCATTGGCATCACCACTATTGTCATCACCGTTATTAATGTTTCCTGATAAATGAGATGGTTGTTGCGGCACGTAAGGGTTATTTGCAATTTGTGATTGTTGTTTCCACCTACTGTAGGTCGAACTTAAAACTCTTCCTAATAAATCTTCTCCACCTGTAGCTAATTTTCCTCCCTCACAATTGATAATATACTCGTCTGGTAAGATACCGGCAATGTATGCTGGAGAGTTAGGCTGGACTTTAAGAACGTGCCACACATAAGTGGACACAGTCAAGGAACTCAATTGCAAGGATAATTTCAATTGTCTGAATGCTGAATTTGTGACTGTAGTTAAACCATCTTTAGTTTCCACCTTGATTGAGTTCGATGAGATGTTAATATCATCTAATTGGCCGCTTGATAAATCGGAGAAAGATGTATTTGGGATTGTAATGTTTCTGACGATTCCTCCCTTTGCTGACCACACCGTAAAAACAACATCAGTTTTAAGAACATTAATCTCATGGGAAAGATAATTTATTAGGGAAGAGTAGTCGATGCTGCTTGGATCAAAATAAGTGCCACTAGCTTGCACTGGTTGAACAGAGTCTTCAGACCCATAATTTCCATATGGGTTGGACGTGTTGAGTTGCCCCGGATTCAAGAAGGATGTCAGCTCATGGCCATTGATGGATACAATGAAATCAAATAGACTCTCAAATCCAAAAGTTTCTCCTATTGATCCTTTCTCCACGTTCAACACTCTTAGACCCAGTCTATCCAAATCAGTGGCATCCGTTGACGATGACACATTGAGATAACTGGTAGCTTGTGTCTCTATAGTGGACACTAACTTCTTAGCAAAGCCAAACATCTGTGATTATTTTATGTATTCTGTTGTGGATTATGAATTACTTTTCCTATTACATTTACTGTTTTGCTGTTAATATTTCATTGATATTTCGATGGATTAAATCGAAGAACTGATGTGGTTACCTAATATATAACGTAATCCACGTCGATCCGACGAAAGGTCGATTGTTTTAAAAAAATTTTTTTTTTTTTTTAGTCATCTTGCTTATTTCTGGTTTCTAATCTAACTAAACCTTGGATTTTTCCAGATTTTATACAATTCTATAATTATATATCAAAAACAACGATTCAATTACAGGGGAACCACATTAATTACTGGCTGAAATTGAGGCTAGTCACAAAATTACCAATTAATATAAGAAGAACAATGGCAGAGACTTCAAGTTCATCACCACCGATCTTTGATACTCAAATACTCAAGATTGATCCTACTGCTATTCATTTTGATGATACCACAGGGGAGCTTACTATAACAGAAGAAGCCACTAAACAGGGTCTAGAAAGGGCAGCTCATATATTGACCACTTCTAACGAAGTTGTTGGATTCCCGACAGAGACGGTGTATGGTCTTGGAGCTCCTTCAATTAACTCCGACTCTGTGAGATCCATCTACAGAGCAAAGAACAGACCTCTAGATAACCCCTTAATATCACATGTATCATCCTTGGATCAATTGAAACGCACATTGCTTGTTGAGGGACAGGATATACCCGATGTGTATACTCCATTAATTAAGAAGTTTTGGCCTGGCCCATTGACAATTCTCTTGCCTGTCTTACCTGGATCCCCGATTTCACCATTAGTCACTGCTGAACAACCAACGTTCGCAGTCAGAATGCCATCACATCCAGTAGCTAGAGCATTGATTTCCATCAGTGATACTCCTCTCGCAGCTCCATCTGCTAATGCATCTACTCGTCCTTCCCCCACCATGGCATCTCATGTGTACCACGATTTGAAAGGTAAAATCCCATTGATCCTTGATGGTGGTCAATCTAATGTCGGATTGGAGTCTACAGTGATAGATGGACTATGTAATCCACCAATGCTATTGAGACCGGGTGGTGTTTCACTAGAGGATATTAAGAAGTATGGTGGTGAATTTTGGTCCAACATCATTTTAGCTAAAAAAACCGCTGGAAAATTGGAAGCCGTGAGAACACCAGGAATGAAATACAGACATTACTCACCAACTGCTAAGGTATACCTATTTTTGAATTTCGGTGACGGTGTGATTAAATTAAATAAATTTATTCAAGATCGTGGTCTACAAGGTAAAAGAATAGCTCTACTCAGATCGAAACATTTCAAAACTGGTAATGAAATCAACAAGAGTTTTGTCATCGAAAGAGAACTTGGTGTTTCTGGTGATGACATTCAGAGAAACATGTTTGCATTGTTGAGAGAGGTTGATGAGTTAGGAGTGGATTATATCTTTGTGGAGGGTGTGGAGCAGGCTAATGAAGGGTTAGCCATTATGAACAGATTGAGTAAGGCTGCCGTGGAAACTATCCAAGGTTAAACTTTTGTCACGATTATTTATGTACTTTTATATATTTTTAATAGAATCTTAATAAACTAATTAATTAGAAGCATTATATAATTTGAATTTTTTTTGTTGTATTTTAACAAATAAGAAAAATATAAGAAGTAGAAAAAAATGCAAAGAAAAGAAAATAAAATGAACAGAACAAAAATAGGGTTGGTCTTTATTTGTATACCTTATTTAACTAACTTTGGTAAGGAAGGTGGTGTACAAGTTAAATTATTTACAATTCGTCGTGGGATTCCTTCTTGGAGCCCTTCTTAGCCTTCTTCTTGGAACCCTTCTTCTTCTTCTTTGGAGCAGACTTCTTGGTAGCCTTCTTCTTTTCTTCCTTAACTTCTTCCTTGACTTCTTCCTTAACTTCTTCCTTGACTTCTTCCTTAACTTCAGCTTCAGCTGGAGTTTCAATTTCAGCTGCTTCACCCTCTTCAGTGGATTCAGCAGCAGCAGCAGCAGCTTCTTGGGACTTAGCTAAAATAGCATTGGCATCAATACCATTGGTACCCTTCTCCTTGACAAAGTTAGCAATGTCTTCTAAAGTTCTAGCACCTTCATATTCAATTGGATCAGAACCATCGGCAGGCCATAAAAGTAAAGTTGGGTAACCCTTGATGTCAACCTTGGCGACATCGTTATCTTGGTGATCAATCTTGGCGATAAGCACCTTGTCGTTAGCATCAGAATCACCAACGTAGATGGCAGCCAATTCTTCATAAGTAGGAGCCAACTTCTTACAGTGACCACACCATGGAGCGTAATATTTCACCAAAACATCCTTCTTGGAGTGCACAATCTTGTCGTGTTCATAACCGACTAAGTGGTAGACGGATTCATTTTGTTCAGTTGGGATTGGTTCAGACTTAACAATTGGTTCCAACTTACCGGCAACGAATTTTTCAAGGAACTTTGGAATATCCTTGTTGTTCAATGCGGTATCTTGGGAGATACCGTATTTCAAGTTTTCGTGAATATCGTGGACTGCGAACAATGGGAATTCTTCCTTCATGTTCAAGTTCTTAGCGTGCATACCAAATTTGGTGGCATCTAATCCAACAAAGTTAATCTTACCTCTGTACTTCTTAGCTAACTTATTGATGGTATCCTTAACAGCAGTCTTTTCGGACTCTTCGCTGTAGAAGTAGTAAGCTAATGGAATGTCGGCATCCATGTATGTCTTGAAGGTGGACCCATTAATTTCACCAAACAATGGCTTAGCTTCCACATCGATGAATTCCTTCAAGTGAGTTTCATCAAATTCCTTGTCAGTATACACAGAGGCATCATCGATTTCTTCTTCTGGTCTATAGATAACGTAGGCAGGGTTCTTCTTGTTCTTGGCATATTTCTTGACGTAGTCTTCGTTGGAAGTGGAGATAAAAGTGTATGAGTCTCTTAATTCGTTAGCAACTTCGTAGAAGGTTGCATTGTTGGTGGTGACACCAGCTGGGAGCACCTGTAAGATAATAGCGTCGGAAGCCTCAGCGATGTAGTCCAATAAATCGGATGAGTCTTCGGTGACGGTAACAGCTGGAGCGGCTTGTTTAACCATGTAGTTGTAGATGGCATCAGATTTTCTTTGACCAGAATAATCGGATGGTTCACCGTGACCTCTGAAAACCTTCAAGGTTGGGTAACCCTTGACACCGTAATCAGCGCAAAGGTCTCTCTCTTCGGTACAATCGATTTGAGCTAATTTGATTTCCTTTTCATTTTCGGCCATCTTATCAGCGGCAGCAGCAAATTCTGGACCCAAGTTCTTACAGTGACCACACCATGGGGCAAAGAATTCAGCTAACACTAATGGGTTAGTCTTGATGAATTCTTCGAAGGTGTCAGCGGTTAACTTAACCACAGCGGAATCTGCAGGAGCCACGGCACCACCTTCATCGGCGGCGACCAAATTGGTCAAGGAAAGAGCAGCCAAGATGGCAGTAACAGTTTTCAAATTGAAGTACATTTTTGTCTTTGAATAGATGTTGATGTATAGTATACGAAGAAGAAGAAGAAACAAAAAGAGAAAGTAACACGTTGATTAATAATGAAAAATTCCACAAACACGTCGGTTCGCAGAAGAACACCGTGTATAACAGATGGTGTGCTAAACACAAAATTATTTGGGGATACCCAGTGTATCGGATACAAGAGAACGCTTTGTAGTCTTCTGTGTGGGGGGGGAATAAGAAACACAGATGGGAGAATAGATATCGGGTAAGCCACTGAATGGTATAGAAACGGTACTTATGTAGTTTAGATGTGTAGTGTAGTGTAGTGTATTAATATAATAATATATTTCTAGCTACCATTGGTATACTCTCAAAAATCGTCTGGTTTCTGTTTTCTATCAATCTATAAATCCATATATGACCTGCTTATCTTCTTACCGACATTCTAATCAATCATACTGTCACGCTAAACATGCCCTTACAACACAGCCAGCTTGATCCAAAGAGTGTGCCAGTCAATCAACAATCTATATCTGAGATATTGCAATCTCCTCTGTTTAATCAGCAACTCTCGTCATCCTTATCCGCATCCCCATCCTCAACAACTTCAACGCCTACCGCCACTCCCTCTAACATCACAAACTCTCAATTATTCTCCCTATTCATCCAATATTTATCCAATTTCAATAATTCTAATCTCCAATCAATCAAAAATGAATTGATCTCATTGACAGGTCTGAATACTATCAACTACGCCTTCATTCAAGAACTCTCCGATTTACTAACTGCATCCACAAATTTGGAATCAGAATTACCTAGCATACATGAATTGATATCAAAGATAGTCGATGGTGATATCACCGTATCATTGTTAAAGCAGGTTTCCCTCATCGTTCAAAAGAGAGTCTTCTTAGAGACCCTATTATTAGATAAAAATAAATCTAAGGCTCTAAGAATATTAAGAAACATAAATCAAGACTTTCTTTCGGGATCCAATTCGAAGGCAGACAAAGAGTTATCAAAATCATTATCATTCTTAATGGTGGATGTCTTCAAGTATTCCGATGAAACTGAAGGTGAAGTTGAGAATACCGAATCAGGCTCGGAGATGACCCCTGATAAAAGTTCATTGTCTTCCTCAGTTAATTCATCCGATCCTTACTTAGACTTGAACTGGGTCACCGACGGTGATTTAATGACTTCTAGACGTTCATTAGTTAATGAATTACTCGCCATATTGCCTTCAGATAAAGTTGTACAACCAAACAGATTACCGGAATTACTTAATCAATCCATTCTCTACCAACAAATGATTAATCCATGTCGCATAGAATACCCAGCAGACCCAGTGCAGTCAATTTCCTTATTCAAGGATCTCTCCCAAGAGAGCGTTGAACAGCAAGTCAAAAATATTCCAACCAAATTGAAATTCAGATTGAACAGCCATGATAATGAGGTTTGGTTTGTCAAATATTCCCATAAAGGTGCATATTTGGCTTCCGGATCTGCTGATAATCAAATTATCATATATGATACACAAAAGGATTACGCTATCCATAAAAAATTGATAGGCCACGATGGTTCTATAGTGTACTTATCTTGGTCTTGCAATGACACTAGACTTATCTCAACTTCATTTGATCAAACTATCAAGGTGTGGAACGTCGAAACAGGTGAATTGGAGAGATCATACAAAACAAGCGATTTGTTCAATTCTAATCCAAATCTAAGACTACTCTCTATCGAATTCTTTGGTAAAAATGAGGAAGAATTCATAGTGTCTTCTCCTGATCGTAAATTAGCTATCTGCAATATTTATGGTGAAATGGTGTACGACTTTCAAACAGATCTCAGAATTGATGATTTCACTGTTATCAATGATGAAATACTTTGTGCTGTTACCCATTCACAAGAACTCTTGGTTATCAACTTGAACTCCCCACATCATGAAGTTCTTTCCATAACTGAGGTTGATCGGAAATTAACTTCCATCACAAAATGTGGAGACCCTAACCTGGTATTAATCAATACTAAACCAGATCATTTACAATTGTGGGACATATCCAATCCACGGAAGCCATATTTAGCAAACAAATATTATGGATTACAACAATCCAATTTCATTATTAGGGGTTGCCTCACAGATGTCAATTTAGTGTTAAGTGGATCCGTCGATGGATATATTTACATATGGAATAAACAATTCGGTAATTTAATCGTTTTCATGCAGGGACATAAGTCATTGATCAATTGTATTGATTGGAGATATAATGAGACTGATAATCAAATGGAATGGGTCAGTTGTGGAGATGATAAAACTATAGCCGTTTGGGGTAATTGATATTGCTCAACATAAATTTATTTCGTTGACTTTACTGTTTTCTGTTTTATATACTGGTATCTGGTATACAACCTTTTTTTTTAATGATTGTTAGTCATTTTTATAGTATAGTTACGTTGTAGAAAAAAAAGAGAAAGGTTAAATAGAAACAAATTCAATCATCAGATTCATCATTGTTAGATTCTAAGATATTGGCCTCATCAATACCTCTTTGAATATCAACGTAGGCAAATACAGGAATACTCATTAATAACAAAAGTAACAACAACCAAAAGCATTTTCTGATTTCATGTGTATAATCAATCACCATACCAACTAAAACTGGCCCCATAATGGATGATCCCTTATCGGTGACACTAAACAAGGCAAAGAAAACACTTTCTTGACCTTTAGGAATCAACATAGAGTAAAACGATCTTGATAAAGTAGCCAATCCTCCGAGAGAGAATCCATACCACACAGCAAGCAGATACATTTCTATCCAATGATGTAAACCAATGTTATCAATAAAAAATCCTAAAATACCATATGTTGGGATCACGGAGGCCCATAGAATCACAAAAATTAAGGCTTGTTTGATAGTCCAATTGAAATACGGTTGGATCGTGGCTGGAATCAAGATGGAACCAGAAATGGCAGATATCATGGTAAGCACACCAATTTGTGACAATTGTAAAGTTGACATGTTTAGATCAGTTTTGGCAAACAAGATAGCGGTGGAATTAATGGTTGTTAAAGAATCTGAGATAATGAACCATCCTAATAAGAAACAGCAAATATCCTGCAACTCCCTAGCCTGTTTCAAAGAGTGGAATAAAGTCCAATATCCATGCAATATATAAGCCCTGATAATATGTAAATCATATATCACAAGTTTCTTAATGTAATCAGGATCCCCATAAATAGGTTTCCGAATATGCTCCAAATTCAAATCAGGGGATGCCCTTGGAGTCAACAATAATTGTAACGGTATCTGAAAGATCAACCACCACAGACCAACCAAACCAATCACAATTTTCAAAGGGATGATTGGGGAATCGATGTTTGGATTGTGTCTCATTTTCAAGATCACAAGCATTGTCAACACTTGTACCAGTAATGCAGAGACATATCCACAGGCTGCACCCAATCCACTGATTCTTGAGCTGACTTCACCAGTCTTGACGACTTTCTCCCTGGGAGTGGCTTCATTACTCTCAAGTTGCTTGACTTCCTCAGAGTTGTTGACTAGTAATGAAAGAAACGAATTTCCGCATACAGAAACACCACCAAAGCATGAATTGGCTAATATAGCCAATAGTGATGCGGAATAATAACTATCTGGTTTAATGAACCAGTAACCCATGGTGAATAGAGCCCCAAGTGAGCCGAATAATACTAGTAAGCTCTTTCTATGGGACCCCCTATCAGCAGCACCTGACATTGTGATCACCAATATGGTTTGTACAAGAACTGATATTGAGAAGGTGTATAATGCGTAGGATGATGTATCTATATAAACAGCACCACCAAATAATGGTAGCACGCACGCTCCATCATCAACTTGAGCTGTTACTATATCAGTGGTTGCTCTCCTTATGATATCGCTTGCGCTGGGATTAGCTGGGTCAATAGGTCCCGGTGTTGGAATGGGGACGCCAGACCCTACACAGGGGCTAATTTTGTCAGAATATTTGACACCATTATCTCTGGCTATTTGCTCTAATAGTAATGGCACGTATGTTCCGACCACACTAACAATGAATGGTTCTGAAGCCCAAGAATACAGACACCACCCAACGATATCAGTTTTAGTTGTTGTAGGTTGCTTCGGTAATTCCATATGCTGTGTCATCTGTGAGTGTGTATCCTGTTGATTAGTTGATTTGTTAATATCTGTGGTTGTCCGATTGTTGAAAGGATTGCTGCTTGATTCCCTTAATCCACCATCAGAGTTCAGCTGATCCTGGGTACTCATAGTTTCATGTATTTTGTATGTGTGTTCTTCCTGAAAACGAGAGAGTAATTGAGGAATCAAAATTAATCTGAGTTTTAATATTTGGCCTCAGATACTAATAAGGAACTCGGTAAAAGATTCTAATAAGTTTGAACACACAACAGTGTTTGTTTAAAAACATTGTAAACATCAACAATATATCTTAATAATGTACTGTAAATTTTATTAATATTACTCTCCGGCAGCCGCACAAATATGGACCGTGTTGTAAATAAATAAAAATACGGGCCGACCCGTGATTGAAATCAGGTAGCAAATGTATCCAACTTGTTCTTCATCATCGTTCGTTACTTCAATACATACTTACTTTTGATATCGATGATACTACTAGCAAATCCAATTACATTTAGTATACAACAAAGAAATTACTTCATTGGTGTATGTAATATCCATTGATTGTTAAAATAAGTAGCCCCTCAAAAGCTTCATGATCTTTAGCTACTCATTCAAATCCCAAATCAGCCAAATTTCGTTGATAGAATGGCCATACAGATCTAAATAGTACTTTAAATATATATAGGTAAATTATATAAGGTAAATAAAACATTTTATAGTTGTCAAGATAATGAAATCTAGTAAAATCTCAATAAAATAAATAAATTTTAGAGAACCTAAGGCACTTTTCTCAGAATCCATCAAATTCAGCACTTAATAAAAACGTAAATTCTTTATATTATAGGACTTAGTATTACTTATCTACTTCATATATTTGAATATCAGACACATCAAGCATATTTTAGTGTCTGTGAAGATAAAGCAACAAAAAGCAACTATAATTTCTTGCAACGGGAGCTTTTTTAAATTTAACTTGCTTTTTGATTCGATATATATTAATATTCATTTTGTTACATAGTAGTTATCCATACGTCTATCGACGTGTATGATTAATTGATATTATTATTCTTCCCATTTGAAGTTACCCTTTTTGGTATTAATTATAATTCTGAAACAACTTCTATGGTTTTATTTTTGGTTTTACTTACTTTATCTGAATTAACATAAATAGTGGGAAAAAACCCCATTTATGTTAGTTTAAATCTTACTATGTTTTTTAATAAGAAATTAACGATTTTTCCCGTCAAAACAGTCTACTATACTGTATCATAAACAAATTAATATATAACAATTTTATATTATATATTTATTACCCATTCATATATAGTATTTGTTTTTATTATTTTATTTTGATTCAATTCTATTATTTTATATTTATTGTAATTCTGCCTGACTTAATATCCCAGTGTGACCATAGTCTTAATTCCATAAGTTCTCTGGTTAGAGTTCTTAGCTACAAACTTTTTCGTTGGAACTCGCAGTGGCTTTGACGTAATGAAATATCCCATCGCAGTTGTGGTGCGGTGCTAATCCAAACCGTAAAGTCTCAGTATCCTGATTGTCAATGACAACACATCTTGCTGCCGGTGTCTTACTCCTAGATCTGCATTTACCCTTACTGTTCGCAACAAGACTTTGCTTCCCTGAGCTGCACCCGTTATCTGAATACGTCTGGAAAGTGGTATTGAGACGGATTGGGCCATGACCATCGTCTTGTTTAGCATTCCACTCCTCGACCATTTCAATTGTTCTAGCCCATGTGAATTGTTGAGGTGTGGAAACCACCACACCTGATGAGGTTGTGATTAACCTGGTCCATTCCTCGTGTTCTTCTTGCCAAGGTAATGCTGACTCTATTAATGCGTATGTGGAATTTAAATACGCTCCGACACTGGGTATACCATCATCACTGTTACGGTAATCATGTAATGTAGAATTATATTCGTAAGAAACCATTAAGCCATAACCGTCATCTATGACTATGTGAGGTGTACCAGCCAACACGCCAGCGGTGCACGCTTGATTCAACGCTTCGCTATACTGATCGATTAATTCCGACAATTGTCCGTTTACAATAAACTCGACAATTTCTTCATCTAACGACGTGGTAGAATCACCTACTGCAATGAGTGCCAGTAATAAAACCGCAACAACGTTTTGTATAAATCTAGGGAACATTTTTCTGTAATGTAAACCGGTGATACCAATTGAAAGATGTTAGCCAGTTGATAACTATCTTTGTTTCTCGTACAGATGAAGTTGGTTTTCCTTTCTGTAGATCTTCTATCTGTCTTTAAGAAATGAACGTTAATTTGTATTGACAGATTCCAAGGTCTCTCGTACGTAAGTATAAAAATAGCTAAGTATCTAAAAAAGGTCTTAGAAGAAAACGAGTTCTCTCAGGCAGTATTCATTGGAAAAAAAGAGGGAAGATAAAATTTTCATCATTACCTGGTCTGTAAATATTAGTTAATTATTTGAATGGGTTAGCATCGATAGCTTCAGTTCTTAAACTAGCATTATCAGTAGTAGCAGTAGCAGCGGTATTGCTTTCAATCTTACTCATGTGAATTTCTTCGTTAGCCTTTGGCTTAGTGGCACGAGAGAATCTTGGAGCTTCAGATAAATCGTTGTTCTTACGCATACGGTAGAAGTAAGATTAGTCTATATATATATACATTATTGTTTGAAAAGTAAACATCACTATTAGACAAAAAATAAAGAAAACCACCGAAAATCGTTCAATCTAATTGTCTTATTAAACCTGATAAGATAAAAATAACGCCACATAACTGAAAAGTAACCCAATCAGCTTTTCAGATAATGAATGAAAATAGAGTGAGGTTATCATAAACATCCAAAGCCATAACCCAACAAATGCAAAAAGTAACACAACAGGGTATTCAATAACTAAACATTTTAAACAATTAAATATTTCACCCTCTGAAGCATGCTTCATAACGTCATCATATAATAAGGACACCTTTTTGAGACAATCTGACAAGCAGTAAATCTCGGAGACTTGTGAAAGCAAAAATGTACAGCTTAATGTTAACAGAAACACATGTCCCGATGGATCATGTCCACCACTCCATTTTCCATCCATTGCCCTACATTGTTTCGATGACACAGAATTAGAATAGAAAAGTTTATCAGTTTGTTCAGTGGAAGTTACATGATTCATGAAATCATTAAGCTGGAAATCCATCAATATGAATTTGTCCGAATCAGGTGAATGAGAAAGTGTACTCTCTGAGACAGAGCAGCACGAACCACCTGTTAATACAAATATTTTGTCCATTATTGGCATACCGAAAAACCATTGACTAAAGAAAAACCAACATGCAGTTATCACAGCAAACTGTTTCAATGCTTTGACAACTCTTTGTCTTCTTCTATCCACTGTGGGGTCATGAAACACCCCAATGATGAATAAGAAAAACACCAAAGTTGTCCAGAACCACCCCAACTTCACAAAATATACATTGAAGAAGTTACCCTTTTGAGTGAAGTAATTGCCAACCAATTCGTAAGGTGACAGGGAGCACACCAATTGTCCTAATATCAACACTGTAGGGAAGAAGCTCATCATCAATATCTCGAATTTATTGATGCGAAGCTTTTTCGATATTAATGTGAGCTTTGCATTGACAATTTCCAAATGATCACCAATCGGATGTTTCTCATCAGTTATTTGAATTGGAGCCATTTTAAGTTAATTTAGTGAAATATGATAACCAAGTAGATAGATGATAATATATATCAAGTTGACAACTAATCTGTAATGGCAAAATCCTAAAAATGTTTCTCCGATTGACAAACAGCTCTACACCATCTAGAACTAAATATTTGGCACACAGATAGGCATATCCGGATATGTTAAAACGTTTTTGATATTGAGTGCCTCTATTCGAGGCATCATGCCTACTAATAATCGGACTAACAGCGGTAATATCCGCATTTCTCTTTATATCATACACTTCCTCTCTCTCTTTTTTTTGTTGGTTTACGAAATTCATCTTATAGATCGATTTATCATCTACTATTCCTTTCCTCTTCTCTTATACTGATAACTTACGGATCACCTCATAATGACTACCGTTGCCGACGATGACCTTCCTACGAGGTGGGAAATTGAACTTGAAGTATGTTGCCCCTGACTTATTTGACTTATCTGATCATCAAGTATACTAATTAACGCTTTTCGTTTTTGTTTTTTGTCTGTTATAGTTTGTTCAATCTTTAGCCAACATGCAATATTTAACATACCTAGCTCAAACAGGTCATCTTGAGGACCAAAATTTTCTCAATTATTTGAATTACTTGGAATATTGGCGGGAACCAGAATATGCAAAGAATCTTATATACCCAAACTGTTTACACATTTTGACTCTTTTAAAATCTCCAGAATTTAGAAAATCTATAAGTAAACAGGAATTGAGTAGTGTCATATACCAAGACATGGTTGACCGTTGGAAGGAACCATTATTTGAACAGCAATTACAACAACAGGAACAGCAACAAAAATTAGCTGCGAAAAATTCCAGTGTAACCCCTAATAATGATATTAAAAAAGAAGACCAAAAAGCGACACCAATACAACCACAAGAATTGAAAGGTAGAAGTAAGTCACCTTCCGTTGATCCCCCAATAAATGGAAATACTCCAAAGTTGGTACCTGAGATGCAGAATGGAGATACCATGCAGATAGATGGATAATTACAATGTATACTATTAAATTAACGAATAAAAAATGAAAATAAATTGTTTATTATGTTTTATGGTTTTAGAATCCTTATAGAGGTAGATTTGGTTTGCTCCCTGCTCTCCAGGCACCCACAGGTAATCCCTGTAAATGCTTAGCAGTTTTTCTGATCCAACCAAAGTAAAGGCATAAACCAACACCTATACATAGCAAATTAGTATAATAGTAACCATCTTGTAAAATTTTACATTCACCACCTTTATTTAAACACATTTTTTTGTTAGCAGCAGCATAACAATTGTAATAAGATTCAGTTTCGAATGGATTATTTGATAGATGTGCTTGTGCACTCTTTGGAAGAACACATCTAGCAGTCGTAAATTTATCGATGAAGAAAAGCACAAAAATCTTTGGCCATTGACCACCAAGATTACTTAATGTGTTTAAAGTGGTCATATAAGTACCACCAATAGCTGGATCGGCAATCTTGGTGTGGAATGCACAGATAGACACAAATTGCACAGTAGACATGAAAGATCCAAATAAGTTTTGCAAGATGACACAGACGAAGTAAAATGAGTTAATTTTACCAGATTTAGGGAACCCCCACACCAAAAGTTGACCCATGAACGCTGCTGCAATTCTACCAAGGTATGCATACATCCAAGGCTTCAATGGTTCATCACCGGTAGACCATCTACCAGCGTAGTAACCAAATAAGATCTCAAATGGGAAATCAATTAACACAGTAATGGCAAGATCTTCTCTAGAGAAACCCTTGTCTAACAATTTCAAACTTGTAGCTGATTCATTGGCTTGGAAGGCAATTTTAGATAAAAGATGAATCATGATGAAATATCTAACATTTTTCAAATTGACAACTTGCCACATCTTCTTGTAAACACCGATTAAAGCCTCTTGAACACTTTCCTTGGGGTCCCCCTCGCCTAATGTAGAATATGAGGTATGGGCATGAACAGCATTTCCGACAGATTCGAAATCTCTTTCATACTCTGCCATCTCAATGGCTTCTTCAGGAAGAGCTTCCTTCTTAGCAAATGGTGGATCTTCAGGAACTAAAAGACCCACAATTAAGGTCACACATAGGTATAGATAACCTGCTAAAGTCATGTACTGTCCTAAAGAGACCACACCGTCTGGGCTAGGCACACTTCTTAAATATTTATTAGCAAAATCTGGGGAATTGAATGCCAAAAATACAGTGAAACTCATAAAGTAACCGGTGTTTAAACCAATTGTTTGTGCTGTAGATGCATAACTAAGGGCTTCCTTGGATATAATAGTCAATGCCCAACCATCGACTGCGATATCTTGTGTTGCACATAAAAGCACTAACAATAAGAAAACGTATGTAATACTGTATAGATTTTGAACCAAATTATCAGATAGCATTAAGGTATCTATGACGGATCCCAAATAAATCAATGTGAAACCGGAGACTGTCTGCACAGGTAAGATCCAAGATCTTCTTCTTCCTATGTTTGGCCAATACAGAGAATCCACCACTGGGGACCAAAGTAATTTCAATGAGTATGGATATGATGCCAATGAGAAAATACCTATCTGAGAGTAAGATAGATCACCGGATTTCAATATGAATGGGACTGAACCGAAAGCTAAACCGACCGGGATACCCTGTAGGAAATACAATAACACCAATAGGGCGAATCTTGGTCTATCACGAACGGGTAAATTTCTTGTTTTCGATTCCTTGTGAGGATCATCCTGGTGAGACTTTCTAGTGTTTGCATACGGTCTAAGATGGTCTTCTACTTCTGCCTCATAGGGTCTCGGAGAGCTAACCGTTGAATGTGATGATAGATTTGATGCCTCATCATGTCTATTCAAGGAGTTAGCATATATAGGTAATAGAGAATCACCCTTTTCTCCTGTTTGTGACATTTGAGCTAAAAGAATGGATAGATGGACGGATGGATGGGTAGAGAGAGGTGATAAGAGTAACAGTTGTACACGTAATTCTGAAAAAGTTGTGATTTCATTTATCGCGTATAGTAAGACAAATTTATCCGGGGGAGCACAGAGGTGATTAGAGTTAATTAAGATAAACAAATATATTATAATACAGATAAGAAAAGATATAACAAGAAAAGAAACACATATAAGTGTAAATAGAAATGATGAGCAGAAATGAGTAAAGAAAAAGAAAGGAAATACAAAGGACAAAATGCAAAATTATGACGATGAATGAGGTAAAGATGGTAAAAGATATAAATCAGGGGTATGCGTGGGGGAGGGGGAGAGGATATAAAAGCAATGTAATAGCTAAATATTCAGTAATTAGAGAATGATTAGTCAAACACAGATAAATAAAGTGACAATTGTGAATCATGTATACTATTAGTTAATTTTTCCCCCTTTTAATTTATTTCTTCTGTTTCTTTGCCCTTCTGGTATCCTGATCATCATCTTCATCGTTTTCTTGTGATATAGCAGAATGCGGTATGCTTTCCAAATATGAATCAATAAATTTTAAGACAATCTCTTTCAAATTTTCGGTTTCCACCACTATAACAATCACACCATCTGATCCTAAATCATATTTAATGTGTCCCTCATTAGGATATGCAATATCACTATCAAATTTATCAAAGAATTCATTAATAGCTGTGAAACTAGTGACTCCACTTAATATTCTCTCTGACATTTGTGATGCCTCTATATTCAAATCTTGGCTAACTTGATTGAATTTTTGTTGAATCAATATTATTCTAAATTCATAATCCAATTCATCAACTTCAGGTTGTTCATTTAATATCAATCCATTATCTTGATCCGTCATAGTATGGTTTTTCTAAAATTAACTAAATAAACAAGGAATACATTTAACTTATAATCATCAAAACCAAAAAAAAAAAAAAAAAAATTTTTGGTAAACCAGAAATTGAGTTTCTCACGACTTTGAACTCTGTCATAAAGCTATAGTTAAAACGCGTTTACTAGATCTAGTGGTGTTAATATACTCTCTTTCATCATCTACATTAAACAATGTCTCAAGATCCAGCACAACAATCACAAGATCAAGAAACCAATGAAAGAGATGCCCAATTATTATTGGAGTTAGATACTCTCACAAAGTTGACTAATACAATTAATGAAACAACAAAATCACTAAAACACACTAGAGAAGAAATATCTACTTTTAAAACAACTTCTAATGCATCAAATGAACTGTTAGAATTTTGGATTAAACTTATATCTCAAAATAAACATGTTTATGATTTGATATCGTCTAATCCACAAAAATATTTAGAACAACAGAAAAGACTCTCTCAATATGAAGAATCAATTCATCCGAAAAATTTAGATAACGAAGATGGTAATGAATTACAATGGAGAGGTCCATCAGAGATGATCCAAGAATTGAAAGATAAATTAGTAGAATATGATGAATTAAATGAAAAATATCAAAAGTTATTAGAAGAATCTAATTCATGGAAAACTTCTTAAAAATCAACCACATATATAGCTCTTTCCTACTCGTGTATATTAGTTTAATGAATTTTATTTTACAGTGATTAATTAATAATAATAAAATGATAATCATGAAATAAATATACTAAATAAAAAAGTTTAAAAGAATAATAATGGTAATAACTAAAAGGAAAAAAAAAAAACAAGAAGCATAAATAAAACGAAAATAAACACTATGTATATAGTAAACAAGAGATAGGAAAGATTGTTTGAATAAACAGTATGTAGCTAATTGTGCTTCCCAGTATTTTGATTATAAAAAAACATATCTTTTTTTTGGTTGAGATACTTAAGCCTCAGTTTCTTCCTTGATGATCTTGACTAACAAGTCACCAGCATCGACGGAGTCATTATCCTTGACAATAACATCACCAACTTTACCAGAAACTGGAGCACTGATGACCATTTCCATCTTCATAGCTGACAACACAGCCAATGGATCACCCTTCTTGACTTCCACTCCAGTATGAACTCTCACTTCAACAATGACACCAGCCATTGGGGCACCAACCTCATTTGGATTATGGGCATCAGCCTTTGGTCTAGTAACAGTTTCAACTGCAGCAGTCTTATCCTCAACGGTGACCTTTCTCATTTCACCATTCAATTCAAAGTAAACTTCTCTAGTACCAGTACTTTGAGACAAATCACCAATAGCCATAACTCTCATAATCAAGGTCTTACCCTTTTCAATTTCAACATCAATTTCTTCTTGTAACTTAGGTGGAGCCAAGAAGAATCTAGTTGGTAACACAGACAAGTCACTATACTTCTCCTCTGTTTGCTTGTAAGTCTCATAAACCTTTGGATACATGTTGTAAGAGGCAACATCACATTCAGTGATACTTGGACCAAATCTGGCAATTAAATCATCCTTGATAGCCTTCAAATCAAATGGTTCTAATTCTAAACCTGGTCTCTTGGTTAACTTTCTTCTCTTACCAGTGATAATGTTGGTTCTCAATGGTTCTGGGAAACCACCATATGGAGTACCCATTAAACCTTCAAAGAAATCTAAAACAGAATCAGGGAAATCTAATTCGGAAGCTAATCTGGCGACATCCTCCTTGGTCAATTTGTTAGACACCATGAATTGAGCTAAATCACCGACAACCTTAGAAGTAGGAGTAACCTTAACGATATCACCTAATAACATATTAGCATCTTCGTAAGCCTTCTTAGTTTCTTGCCATTGTTCACCTAAACCAACTTGTTGAGCTTGGAACAACAAGTTTGTCAATTGACCACCTGGAATTTCATGCTTGTAAACTTCTGGATCTGGACCCTTCAAATCAGCTTCGAAACAAGAGTACAATAATCTCATTTCAGCCCAGTAAGCATCAAGAACTCTAGCTGATTCCTCGGATAACCCAGATTGACCATCAGATGCAGCCAAGAAGGCAGACAATGAAGGTTGAGAGGTCAAACCAGACATAGAGTTGATAGCACAATCAACAACATCAGCACCTGCAGCAGCACATGCAGCGTATGTGGTAACACCAGTACCAGCGGAATCGTGAGTGTGAACGTGAATTGGCAAATCTGGGTATCTCTCTCTGATAGCACCAACCAAGATCTTAGCAGCGGCAGGCTTCAAAGTACCAGCCATATCCTTAATACCTAAGAAATGGGTACCCATTTTGACAATGGCAGCGACAGTCTCTAAGTAGTATTCCAAGTTATACTTCTTACCTGGCTTCAACATATCACCTGAGTAACACACAGTGGCTTCAACAACACCACCAGCCTTCTTGACGGCGTCAACACCAACCTTCAATTGTTCTAAATCGTTCAAGGCATCAAAAACTCTGAAGATATCAACACCATTATCCTTGGCCTGCTTTGTGAAGTGGTCAATGGCATTATCTGGCAAGGAGGAGTAGGCAACACCGTTGGCACCTCTCAATAACATTTGGAATGGAATGTTTGGCACAGCAGCTCTCATCTTTCTCAATCTGTCCCATGGATCTTCGTGTAAGAATCTCATAGCAACATCGAAAGTAGCACCACCCCAACATTCTAGGGCAAAGGCACCAGCAAATGCGTGTGCAGTGGTTGGGGCAATGTTGAGTAAATCAATAGTTCTCACTCTAGTAGCCAAAAGAGATTGATGGGCATCTCTCCAAGTGGTATCCATAACCAAACAACCTTCAAACTTTCTAACTTGTTTAGCGAATTCTTCTGGACCATGTTGCAACAAGAATTGTCTCCAACCTGCAGGTGGTTCCTTGGAAACATCAATGTGTTTACCAGTCTTTTCATCAATCAACACAGGAATAGCAGCATCGCTGTGTAATTTTGGAGTACCAATTTGACCCTTAATTGATGACCCATTAACACATAAGTCACCCAAGTAAGCCAACAATTTTTGGGCTCTGTTCTTTGAGGACACCATTTGGAATAATTCTGGGGTGTCATCAATGAAGGTAGTCCAACAATCACCTTCGATAAACACAGGGTGAGTCAATAGGGCAAGCAAGAATGGGATGTTAGTTTTGACACCTCTAATTCTGAATTCAACCAAGGCTCTAATCATCTTTCTTCTAGCGATTTCGTAGTTAGAACCAGATGTAGAACACTTCACCAACATGGAATCATAGTGAGGAGAAATAATGGCACCGGCAAACCCGTTACCACCATCTAATCTGATACCGTTACCACCGGAGGATCTGTAAACTTCAATCTTACCAGTGTCTGGTTGGAAATTCTTGGATGGATCCTCTGTAGTGATTCTACATTGAATGGCGAACCCTCTAGTAGTGATTTTATCTTGCAATAAACCTAATTGACTTAATGATGCACCGGCAGCAATTTGGATTTGAGCAGCGACAATATCAACACCGGTGATTTCTTCAGTGATAGTGTGTTCAACTTGAATTCTTGGGTTAATTTCGATGAAGTAATGTCTGTTTTGGTTATCCACCAAAAATTCAGCGGTACCGGCATTTCTGTAGTTAGCAGTCTTAGCCAATTTGACAGCATCAGTTAAGATTGCGTCTCGCACTTGAACTGGTAAAGTTTTAGCTGGGGCAATTTCGACAACTTTTTGGTGTCTTCTTTGCACGGAACAATCTCTTTCGAATAAGTGAATAACGTTACCGTAGTTATCAGCCAACAATTGCACTTCAATATGCTTTGGCTTGTCTAAGAATCTCTCCATGAACACGGTACCATTACCGAAGGCGGTCTTTGCCTCTGAAGAAGCTCTGTGGAAGGCATCTTCCAAGTCATCGCCCTCTCTGACAACTCTCATACCTCTACCACCACCACCGAAGGCGGCCTTGATAATCACTGGGTAACCATATTTATCGACAAAGTCTTGAGCTTCTGAAATTTTTTCAATTGGACCTGGAGTACCTGGAACCACTGGAACGTCAGCAGCGTTAGCCAAATTTCTAGCAGACACTTTATCACCAACTGAATCGATAACAGTGTGAGGAGGTCCCACCCAGATCATACCGGCTTCTTCCACTTTTCTAGCGAATTCAGAATTCTCAGATAAGAACCCATAACCCGGGTGAATCATGGAAACTTCATGTTCCAAAGCAATCTTGATAATTTCATCAATTTGAAGATAAGCCTGCACTGGGGAGAATTCACCTCTAGCACCAATGACGTAAGCCTCATCAGCCTTTAATCTGTGCATTGAGAGTCTATCTTCATGAGAATAAATTGCGACTGTTTGCATTGACAATTCATGGGCAGATCTAAAGATTCTAATTGGGATCTCCCCTCTGTTTGCAACCAAGACCTTATTGGCATTAGAAAGGATAACAGATTCCTTTCTTAACTTATGAAGGGATGAATGGTCTTCAACGTTAGACATAATTTAAAATAATTGTGTTTATTTAGTTGAATTGAAATAGTTTATAAAGAAAGAAGAAAAGAAGGAAAGAGGAAAGAGGAAAGAGGAAAGAAATTGGTAAAGGGAAAGTTGGGGAAATTGATGAGTTTTGTAAATATAATTTTTTTTGTGTGTGCGTGTGTGTCTCTCTCTTTAATAGTACGGCTTAAAAGATAGCCCACTATTCTACGGTACTGCTTACCTCCTCTTCCTCCCCCGCGCACACCGGGGCAGCACTAGTGCTTTAAGGGAAAGTACAATTTTTATCAGTACAGCGGGGGAGGAACTATAGAGGGGTGCGAATTGAGTGCGAACACTCTGGATGATTATTCTCCGGGGTCATGCCATCTTACTTTAGTTAGTGTGATTCAATAAGCATTTTAGTTATTGAAGTGGCTCCATTCATAATTCAATATGTGAATCATATCTTCTATTGTAAAATTAAAATATCACATATAAATGCCCATCAAATTACAATTGTAAAGCCCCTTATGGCTCTTTTTCGTCAATTAACATGGTGTGACTCCGTTGACTCCGTATAGATGTGACTAGGTTGATTCACGAATCATATAATTGTAATCATTTATTATAATTGAATGACTCATTGAAAACAATGTTGAACGAAATCTTCTTGTTTAAATTTATAAGGAGACCCGACTCACACACACAATTTTTCATTTTTAAAAACTACTAATAACGTTACAGTGTTAACTATACATTGATAATAAGTAAATTGATTGGTTAACTAAGTTAAAACACTAAAAATTGTAACCCCAAAATTCAACTTCGGAGATCGGAGTTGTGTTAATATCCCACTCAAAAAATTGCAAAAGGCGCTTTGCCGTATGGTGTAAAGATGTAAATGGCGTTGGTTTTTTTTGTTTCAACTCCGGGAAATGCTAGGCTAAATTAGTATAATGAGTCTTATTGAATCCGGTCCCTCTAGTCACATAAGGAGATGGGGGTGTACCATGAATCATCTCTAAATAAGGGGTGTGAAAATGTTTTAATTTGAATCATTCTCCCTTATTCCTTATTTCTCCTCTCTGATTCTTACATTCTCTCATCAATCCAGCCCCTCTATTTTTCCCTTTCAACCACAATTATAGATTATTCTTTAATTACATCATGCAATGTGTATCTTTAAGTAAATGAACTGTTGTTCATCTGTTTAAATGATTGTTATGCTCATATATACACGTTTGCTATTGTAGTTTTTTCTTTCGCACACACATAAACGGGGGAAAACTCTCACTACAGGAAATGAGCGAAATGAGCGGTCTCTTTCTTTTTTTTTTTTTACTAACCTTATTTTTTCGTACTTTGCTACCAGGCAGGGCAGGTTGCCATTTGCCATATAAATATTAAAATAATCCAAATAGTAGTATTACCCAGAAACTTGGGAGACCTAAACCATACACGAAAATAAAAAAAAAAAAAAAACTAAAAACAAATCTATATAAAGAGGGAGAGAGAGATTAAGCGAACTAAAAAAAGGCAAGAACAAAACTAAGTTTCTGAAACTAAAAAAAAAAGGGATATAATTAGTAGAGAATTATTCACTGGAAGTCTGTGAAAATTGGTATACCAAAATTAATTCAACAGGGGGGTTATGCGAATGATAGTAGGGATGAATAGAGAGAGTACATGCTGAATATAATTGTGACAAGAAATATTAAATCGAAAAAAAATGGGAAGAAATGTGAAAGATGGGTGAGGTCATCATTGATTAGTAAAAAAGCATTGGTGAAAATCTTGATGACCAAATTAATAAACAAGCTCAGAAAGAGAAAAAAATAATAATAATATAACAGAGGGGAAGGATATGGGAAGAATGAAACGAATGGAAAATGGGAAACCAAAAATAGGGGGAAGAAAATAAAAAAAACCAAACAAACGAAGTAGTAACACGGGAAATAAAAGTAATAAGAAAAAATAAAAACGATTAACCAAGAATAAGGAAATTTGAACCAGTCGAACTCAACACCATTTCCAGAATAGACATAATAGAATGAAACAAAAATGAAGAAAAAAACATAATGTAGCAAGGGGGGGTGGGGAAGAAATAAAATACAAAGCAAAACGAAAAAAAAAATTATAAGTTGTATCAGAACTAGAAATTTAGACTTGATACTATGGGAGTGAAGAAGGTAAATCCTCCATTGATGCTGAAATCTATAAACACGCAATTGAATGAGTAAGTTAACATATTATCAATTGATTAAAAATAAGGATATCATCGAAATCAATGAAAATTGGTGATTTTATCGGGCTGAATTTGGTATCATAAGTGAAAGCTCGAATGGGAAAAAAATCCTAAAGAAAAATGAGTTAGTTGAAGAACAGAATGAAAATGGTCTGATTTATCTTGGACTATTAAAAAACGAGTGATAAAAGGATTGAAAAAAAAAAAACTAAATTGTCACCAATGATGAAGTCAACTTGGTAATGTCTATTAGAATTGAGAGTTCCAAAGAGTATTTTATTATTGGGGGTTGTGGTATCTTCAAATTGTAGTGAGTGGGTATTTTCATTTAAACTAAAATGAAACATGAAATAACGAAACCAACGATCAAACTAACGAATGAACCGGAGGCAAGAGTTGGAGCACTACCTTCAAGTAAGGAGATAGTTGGAGAACTGGAACCGGAACCAGTAA
This sequence comes from Ambrosiozyma kashinagicola, assembly GCA_001599075.1. Taxonomy (NCBI): domain Eukaryota; kingdom Fungi; phylum Ascomycota; class Pichiomycetes; order Pichiales; family Pichiaceae; genus Ambrosiozyma; species Ambrosiozyma kashinagicola. The sequence continues at coordinate 50,251 of BCGA01000004.1, forward strand.
CTGAAGTAGAAATACCAGCTTCTGGAGTAGAAACAGCAGCGGTGGTAGCAGTAGCACCAGTAGCGGCAGCAGCACCGGTAGCAGCAGCGCCAGTGGCGGCAGCACCAGTTTCAGTTTCTGGAGTACATGGAACCACAGTAGTGATGGTGACACCTTCAACAACAGTTGTAACGATAGTGTAGGTGGTCTCATCAGAGGTGAAAGTACCTTCAGTGGCGGCACCAGCACCGGCTTCAGTGGTAGCAGCACCAGCGTCACATGGAACCACGGTAGTGATGGTGACACCCTCGATAACAGTGGTAACGGTGGTGTAGGTAGTCTCATCAGCGGCAGCAGCGGTAGTGGCGGCACCAGCGTCACATGGAACCACAGTGGTGATGGTAACACCTTCAATGACAGTGGTAACAGTGGTGTAAGTGGTTTCCTCACCGGAACCAGTTTCAGTGGCAGCACCACCAGCACCAGTTTCAGTGATGGTACCTGCACCAGCACCAGGTTCACCAGTGGTGGCAGTACCAGAATCACATGGAACTGTTGTTGTAACGGTAACACCGTTAATGACGGTAGTGATAATGGTAGATTCTGGTTCAGTGGTGGTGACAGGAGCACAAGTATCTTCGTGACAAGTCTTGGTAATAGTCTCAGTGATGATATCAGAGTAAGTGATCACGGTGATTGGACCTTCAGTACCAGTTGCAAATGTGAGAGGTGCAGTATTAGTTTCAACCTCTGGACAGTCATCATCTGTACAAGTGAACTTGTGTGTAGTGTATGTGATAGTAGTTGGAGAGCCACCGTTATCATCAGGAACTTCAGTTGTGATTGTGTATTTGTTGGTTTCAGTGAAAGTAGTAGTGTAGGTATCACAAGAACAAACGGTATCTGAACAAGTCAAAGTCTTTGTTTCAGTAGTCCAGTAAGTGGTAACATCTGTAATGGTGGTAACAATATCAGTTGTAGTACTGGTGGTTGCTGGAATAGGAGTGGAAGTGTTTGTGTATTTGTATTGTCTTTTTTGTTCGTAAACTAAAACAGGCGGAGCAGGAGCTCTTGGAATATCAAATTGAGGAGCTGCTGTCTCTTGAGGCAATTGATTTGGAATGGAGATAGCTTCTCTCATAGTCAACGCTTCACCTCTTCTGAAGAAGAGAGCGAAAGATTGAGAAGCAAGTAGTAAAGCAAGTATTGGAAATCTCATAATCCTTTGTTGGCTATTTGCTTTGTTTTTACTTCTTGATCGTTATTTCTTCTTGAAATGTTGTGCAGGAAAGCGAAAGACTGGTTTTGGAGAAGAAAAGAGAAGAAGAAAACAGATCAAATTAATAAAAACAACATAACAAATTCTACCTTAAGGGAATTACTGAATACTTATAAAAAATTAAAGAATTAAGGATTATGTCTTCAATTCCATAGATACAATGAGCCAAAAACCCGAAGAAGAGGGATTAGGTTTAAAAAATAAAATAAAAAAAAGAAATAAAAAGAAACTCAAAAAGCTGCGCGTTTTACAGTGTATAAAGCTGCATAACTTTATTTCATTATCTAAGCTATAAAAAGTTTTTATAGCACTAATAGTTATTTGATATATTATTTATTTATTTATAATAAATTTTTGATTGAGTGGCTACATTGTTATTGAATTCCTTGCCACATTGTTGTCATATATATACCATAAATAATTGAAACACCGAGAGTTTCATCTAATTTAATCGTAAATTGGAAAGTTTTGAGATGTACACTTTCATTTGATCCGCTTAATTGTGATCATCGGTGGCAAGACTAAAATGGTTAAAAAGTTTTTAAATTAATCATAATGTTAGCAAGAATCACTAATGAAAACTGGTTAGTTAGTTATACGAGATTAAAGGATGTGAGATCCTCCACTAGTTTTAAGGACTAGTTTATGCACTACCCAAGAATTCGTTTAAGGTTTTGGAAAGTATAATGATTTGAGACATATTTCTTTTTTGTCTTTGGGTTGTGCTAGAGGGGGGCTTTTTTTGTCTCTTTATAGCTTCGTATATAACCACATTCTCTCTCTTTCTCTCTAAACTTTCAATTTGTATGTTTGTCATTAATTACTTATCTTGTATTACTTTTTAGTTTAATCATCTCTGTACTAATATATGATTCAATTTTGGAGTGCACATAGCTTCTAGATGTTTCAACCGTTTACTTAATCCCTCCTTTAGAAGGTAAAATTAGAGATGCAAGTAATATATTAGAATAGCGTCAGGAACAAAGAGATATGTTGCATCAGCAAACAATGAAGAATAAATAATGATTGAGTACTAGCCCTCTGGCTCTTTTTTTTTTGTTGTTTGAAATTTTCTTCTCTGTTTCTTTTTTACCATAATTAACTGCATGCTTCGTGTCTTATATCGTAGTGTCTTATATGATACATGTATACTAATTTAGTGAACATTGTCATAAGACAATGTCTTTACCCGGCTCTTTTTATTTTTTTTTTATTTTTTTGTTTTTGGGCCAGAAGTCTAGAGAAATGGTAATAACCCTTAATGGCAAAAACAGCTTTGTGATATCCACTCTGACAGCTTATGTTGTTCTCCTTTACCAATTTTGGGCCTAGTTTCACTTTTCTTTTTAGTATTGCAAATCTTTGTTTAAGAAAATAAACCCATAAATTGTTTGAAAAAGGAAACTAATCCAGCTACAAGTAGTTAAAGGTTAGACAATTTTTGAACTAAAACTTTTGGACTTTAATTTGAGTTTCCTTATTAATCTGAAAGGTTAACTGATTTAGTATACTGATTAGAGGGCCTCATTCTTAGATCGATTGTTTTTTGCTTTGGTTCAGTAAAATACGGTATGTAGTATATTCTAAACTTTACTTTTACCGCAGGCTAATTTTTTAGTAGTTTTTTTTTTTTGAACGGCCGATTCGAGCAAGTCCCAAACGATCCAGCCCCAATAGATAGATACACATTTTCACTATCTATGTGTCTATCTATGAAAAAAAAAAGGTTCTTTAATGTTCCCTTACTTTTCTTCTCTAGGTGTTTCTACCCCTGCCAATTAGTATATCGTACATTCCATTTCATGATACTTTTAAACCGGTGTACAAGTTTACAAGTTTACGAGTGTAGGTACTACAAGGGGTACACATACTTCACCAGGTAAGTGCATATTGTTCATAAACATAGTTTTTAGTAATATGAAATTGAGAAAACAAATAATAATATTAATATTTAACAAAAAATCGAAACAGCCAGTTATATAAGTATAATATTACCCTATGGTGAAATTGTCATAGAATATTCATTTGTGTCTCAGCGCGTTCTAGTAAAGTATATTGCATTTACATTGCTTAGTTACTATGGATTAAATAAAGTTAAGCCAATGCAATGTGTAAGTTGCAACCAAATTGGACGCGCTTTTTACGCGAAGTTAACATTTCTTTTTTTGCTAAGCAAATAACTTCTATGAAATCCATTCAATAATCCATTCAGCTTTCCTATTTGGGTGGTTTGCTTTATTTCTTAAGGATACTCTGAAATTCTAAAGTATACTAAGTTTCTACTACTTCAGTTCATAAAATGCATTTTTTTGGTTCCATTCTAATTCTTCATTGTATATACATTATTATACCTGTAGCATGAATACAAAGATGGCCTACATTCCTACCTTATGCTCCTCTTAACTGGTTTCTAATTATCTTTTATATAAGTATGTTATATTTAGAACTACATTGATATTACGTAAACATTGACCTAATTCTAACAAGCTGAGCACTTTTGTTTCCTCTTCGTATGGCTTAGACTGTAAATATAGATTTATATTTTTACTTCAACCCAATTAGTAAACTAAACCTTGAACACTAACATACCACTATACGTTCTAAGGCTGAAATTTGACAACATCGAAATCTATATATGTGATTTTTTAATTGAATCATTTAAGGGAGATCCGTCCATATCTTGTTTTAGTAGCATTATAACAGATTTCACTAGTTCATATACTAATAACTACGATCCACTCTTGTATACCCTTTTCGTCTCATCATTGACTTGTTTACTGATTATAATATATATAAATAGATATATATATATATTAGACATTATAGCCACTACCAGCTCTGCTATTATTGAATTATGTTTCTCTAAATATAGACATGAATTGAATGTATAAGCCATAAGATAATAAATTCTTATGAAAAAAAAAATGGTGCATGAACCTGAAAATACAAATAATTGTGCTATTATGTCACCTGTGCTGTGCACAAAAATGTCAAATTTATTAAATCGTTCTGCATCATTAATTTTGATATTTATTTGGCTAGGTCTCACCTTCAGACTTACCCACTAATAAAAACGAATTAGTGGATAATTTCATATTTGACAGTAAACTAATGAAGGGTTTCAAGTTTAGACTTGTTTATAACTAGGGTAACCGATTCTAAAGATGATCATCCTAATTCAGACGATTGACCGATCGTAAAATTGAGTAATACACCTAAACAGGTAACAGCGAGCTCTCTGCCAATTCAGCAGTGAATTATTATTATTAATTTTTTTTCATAGCTTTAATTATTTTAACTGTTTAAATGTCCTCCGTCATATACTTGTTGTTCTCCGTCATATTCCGGTCTAATAAATAGAAGAAATATCTCCAGTGGTTCTCTTCCCAATTCAGAATTCAGAAATAACTTGCTATACTTCCTTCAGTAAATTGAGCCTAACGTATTGACAGCTGTTCCCTACAAATAAGTTTGTTCACCATCTTTCTTTGCCATATATGCCATATGGAGTTATAATTTTTGAAGATTGAAACCCACCCACACAGCTATGTCGTACTTGCAAATTATATATATACCAAAATACACAATGTCATCAGTATATCAGTGAAACCCTTGGCAGATCAATCAATGTAAATAAATAAGGTTTCTCACCAGACTATACCCTTAACGGCATTTTGGCTTTGCGGCTTTTCTTTTTATCTATCAAATCTCTGAGAAGTTCCAGTCCGTGGGATCCGAAGTTGCAAGTTCAATTGTTATGTGGTATTTAGTTGTCAACTTACTAAGAGGGGTCACAAGAGTGAATTACTCGATTATCAGTAAATGTTGCTGTATCACACTAGAAATTAGATTAAAAACAGATCCCTTTATTTATATGGCTAATTGAAAAACTGTGTGAGGGTGTTCAGTGAACAAATGAGAAGATCTATTTGAGCCACAGTAAGAAAAAGATTGGCGACTTCCCTCGTCCAACACAAGATATATGAAGGTCATGTCTACAAGGTTACTTCTTCATTCTCCCTGATGTATCACTTGTGGTATACTTGATGTGTTCACTTGAAGGTGTACTGCTCTTATTTAACATTAATAGTTGTACTCTGAAGCTTTACGATATAGAGCCACAATTTACTTTTCCATCTTCAACGTCCACCATTCAAAATGTCCACCACATCTAGACTACCTGAGTCACATCAAGAATATGAACAGGATGAGGTAGAAGAGTTCATTCCTGAACTATACCAACTCAATTTGACTCCGCCACATGAAGAGCAAGTCCCGCTACTCAGTGATTTCATTAACGCTACCGATCTCATAATTGAGAACAAGACCAGTGAACCAAGGGACCTGTTAATGACTGAGAGAACAACCCTTAGTTGGGTCAAGTTCAGTACCACCCTTTTACTCTCTGCCATCGCACTCACTCTAAATTACAGATTTGATACTTCCGAAACTTCAAAAGATGCAGATGAGGACAATGGCTCCACCACGAATACTACGTTGAATTTCTCTATTTCCCTCTTATTCACTATTCTAAGTATAGCTTGTGTAGTTATAGGATCCCATAATTATTTTGTCTCTGTATTCAATTATAAACGTGAAAGAATCAAAACCGTGGATATCACAGCTACCTTCGTCTTTATTTTTATTCTTATTATAATTTTGATGGTGGTTAATGTTTTATTTTTACTTTATGATTGACTGCAATATTACTGGATATATCTCTTATCTACTTCTTTTCTACACTTATTTAATATAATACTACGTCTACTGAACTACTCATCTATGTAAATCATAAATCGCACACCTTTACACCATCATTGGGGTATTTTTTTTAATTTGTTTTGGTGTTTAATTCTTCATTACATGGATAAAGGAGGTACTACATTTGTTAGTTCTTTCAACTCATATTAATACAATATCATAAGTATAAACCAATATGTCTGATTCTATTCTCACGACAGATTATGATAAAGTCACGGAGTTGACCGATATAGAAATTAAAACATTAAAGCAATACCAAAGCGTGGCACTGTCATTGGTAATTCTCAAGGAGGAAATAGCACACACATTGAGTGACTTGGATATAGATCCGGATTCTAATGATATGGGTGAATTCCTTCTCAAAATGAGATTTTTAGAGTCCAAATTTGGCATAGTGAGCACTTTGTTCAAAAACTCTGTGTATAAAGTTTTAATGAACGGTCAAACCATTGGTGCCGAAGATCAACAAGCTTTAAATGAGGCTGCTAGAGAAATAGCAGATGGTGAAGTGTCTCTACATGATGGTAATGAACTGACATCTACTATTCAAGACTACACTAGTTGATTAATTATCTTTTGCGTTTATATTAGCCCATCCTTCTGGTTCCTTTGTATATTAATATTTGTTTTAATTTTCTATGTTTTATTATTGTTAAATGAAAAAAAATATTTCCTTTTATTTAAAGATAAATAATTATCAAAATACAAATGTTGTATAAAAAAGAACTCAAACTTCAAAGATGACAACCTTACCGTCATTTCCTGAAGAACTGAATCTTGAACCACCCTGGAATGGTCTCAATGTGTTGATGGCATTTTGGTGAACTGTGTCCAACTTACTGGAGACGTTGGTGGTAGAACCCTTCAAATCCATTTGTCTGAACATGTTAATGGCTGTTTGAGTCTCACTGCCAGTCTTGGACTTCTTGAGAGGGTCATCAATGGAACCAGACTTGTACCAGCCCTTAGATTGATCATACTCAAAAATGATTGGATAACAATCATGACCAGCAGCGACAACCTTTCCTGGTCCGACAAACAACAATGAGTTGAATGGTAAAGTAGAATTCTTCACAGTGAACACGCCAGAAACTTCTTGTTCGCCTTCACCTGGGTACACAAAACTAATGGATGAATCATGAGTCACAGCACCTAAGAATTCAAAGCTTGGGTCAAACTTCACATCGTGAACCCAAGCCTTTAAGTTAGCATCCAAACACAGTGTCTGGAATGGCAATCTTTCACCCCAAATAGAGGCAGGAGGTTTTGCATCCACGGCCTTGATGTAAGAAGAGAACACCCTAACGTGACCATCAGTGGAACCACATGCCAATAAGACATTGTTCTCGTGCCAGTCAATGGATAAAATGGTAGACTTCAATGGCTTCTTGATATGCTTGGAAATCCACCAGTCGTTTTCCACTTCGAAGTAACACACTGCGATAACTCTAGCAGATGACCCGACGGCGAATTTTTCACCATTAGGAGACCATTTAACACATGTAGCAGCTCTATTAATTCTTAGTAAAACTAATGTAGCCTTGTAAGTGCCATCTGATTGCTTATCCCAGACCAATGCATTACGATCTTGAGAACAAGTCACAATTTGACCCTTAGCATTGATGTCAACCGCAGTGATAGTCTTATCATGACCGGTCAATGTGGTAATCAATGTTGGTTTACCTCTTTGAGAAACATCATAGATTTCAACAACATTCTGCTTAGTGATGGCAAGGGTCTGTCTGTCAGCAGAGAAACAGTGGTCGTAGATTGGATCTTTGGATAAGTTGAATTCAATTGGTTGAGACATGGTTTGTTTTAAATATTGAAAGTGTATCTATAATTTTATTAGTGGAAAAAAACAGGAGTATCTCTCTACTGTTTAATTGAACAAATATGATATAGGTATATAAAGAAGAGCAGAAGAAGTAGGGAAGTATTGACAATATACAATATCTATCAATATAATTCTCCTGTGAAATCTTATTCTGTCGTTCTCCAGAGACGTGTCACTAAAAATTGTTGATTTTGAATTTTCGAGTTTGTGTGTCTGTATGTATGTGTTTTTTGCCACTCTATTTGAATACAGTATTAATTGATAAAACAAACGTATAACGAAACAACAAAGAAATGGATAGACTTCAATCGTTATTAGGATCAAGACTCAATGGTGGATTGGGGACTGGGGGTGTTCCACAAGATCAACCTGCCATTGATAACGCAGAGACCGTTTACATTTCATCGTTGGCTCTATTGAAAATGTTAAAACACGGTAGAGCCGGTGTTCCAATGGAAGTTATGGGATTAATGCTTGGAGAATTTGTGGATGACTTCACCATTCAAGTTGTTGACGTGTTTGCTATGCCTCAATCAGGTACTGGTGTCTCTGTTGAAGCAGTGGATGACGTTTTCCAAACAAAAATGATGGATATGTTGAAACAAACTGGAAGAGACCAAATGGTGGTTGGGTGGTATCACTCACATCCTGGTTTCGGTTGTTGGTTATCCTCAGTGGATGTTAACACTCAACAATCTTTTGAACAATTGAATGAAAGATCTGTGGCCGTCGTCATTGACCCAATTCAATCTGTCAAGGGTAAGGTTGTCATTGATGCCTTTAGATCTATATCATCACAAGCTCTCATGCTGGGCCAGGAGCCAAGACAAACTACATCTAATGTTGGGTTACTAAATAAACCAACAATTCAAGCACTCATCCATGGATTAAATAGATCATATTACTCTTTAAACATAGATTACAGAAAGACCCCAAAGGAAACAGATATGTTATTAAACTTACATAAAAAGGAATGGACTACAGGTTTGAAACTGACAGATTACAATGATAAAGAATGTAAGAATTTGGAAGCCTCTAAGAAAATGGTGAAAATTGCTAAGTTATACGTGGATAGAATCACTGAAGAGAAGGAACTATCCGAAGATCAATTGAAAACTAGATATGTTGGTAGACAGGATCCTAAAAAGCATCTGAGTGAAACTGTAGATCAATTGATTGAAGATAATACAGTTTCTATAATAACAGGTAATGTCAATAGACTCGCCATCCAATAATCTATTCATTCTTCTTGATCTCATATAGATGCATTCCTACAGCTATATATAAGGTAAATAAATTGTCTTTTTGTTTAATGTATTATTTTTTGGTTTACAGATAGTAATTATACAACTTCACTAATTAATTCCCAGAATTGTATACTGGTCATTTTCAGCATGAGTAATTGCTTTTGAATTTTTTGTACATCTAAATCATCAATTTCATACCATTCATTTCTTGTCTTATCTAATAAATCTACTTTGTAATGAGCTTTGAATTGTTCCACACCATTACTGTCCATTTCACTAGAAGTTTCCAACACAACGTTGGAGAGCAATCTATACTGTCTTCCTTTGAATTTTAACATGTCCGGATCAAATTTAATCAAACTGGAGTTTATATTGTGTAACCCCACTATCTCTTGTTGTGTAGTTGTTCTATCAAAGCAAATAATCAAGATCTTAGGCAGCTTTGAAATTTCATAGGGGAGACGTTCTAGTAGGTCAATCAAATTATATTGTTCAACAACCGGGTTCCCTGAATCGTTGAATAGCGTCTGAACTGGTGGCTTTATGGTCAAGTACCAAAATTTCGACCTTTTATTTTTGATTTGTATCCTCCCCTGGAAAGTATCTGTAAGAATATGTGAAATTGTCTTGAGTTCTTGGTTAATTGAGTTGAGCAACCAGGATAACAGATCTCTTGGTGGTTTTGATTCATATACAGTGAATTTCCCTCCACTCTTGATATCTATCAGTTTCATTAGTTCATTAATGGATATATGTTGCTTGAATAGTTTATCGAACCATATCTTTCTAGTGAAGAGTGAAAATTTATTACACAAATCTAAATCTCCAAATTTCACATCGTTCATGATAAAGTAGTTTCTAATTGGACTAATATGGGTTAAACATTGGAGTATCACATTTGCATAGTCATTTGTAGTACTCATATTATTGAGTCCAATATAACCTGGAATGTATTCTTGGCCATTCAAATCTGTACCAGTTAATTCACCATTGTTTAGTTTATTTAGTTTCTCCTGACTATATTTAGGATCTATTAAATTTTGAATGTCTTTCAATGATTCCAAAACGGTTCCCTGTAATTCATAGTTTTCAGGAAGTATGTAAATTTTCAAAGAATCAAGATTCACAAATACATGATGGTTTGAATCTATAGAATGTTTATAAGCTTCAGTTTTCGATGATCTTCCTCGGAGATACTTATTGCAGGTCAAACAGCAATACACGTTTGATGTGGTAAGTGAAATAGAACAAATTTTTGGATAATCAAAGTCCAATACTTTTCTATTTATAGTCTCTAAGTATAGGTTATGGATAGATGGTTGAGTAGACCCTTGTTGTTGTGGTTCATCTTCATCAGAGAAGTCATCGTCAGATGTATCTGAATTTGAAGGATTTTCCGTATTAATCTTTGCTCTCTTTGTAGATTGTATGGAATCACCATTCAATGCGTGTTTATTTCCTACCACCATGGATTTAATTGATGGATATAATACTATTATAAAACAAGTAAAAGAATACTTCTTGTTATAGGAAACATGTTTTACGAAATTTGGTCCGCGCAGTAGGTTATTTATGCCAGTTCGATAGACGGACATATCAGTCAATCAATTTTTTTTTTATTACTAAACATTATTGCTTCTTCTTGTAAAAGTTTTCAAATCAAGTTACAAATCATCATAAAATGGAAGAAGGACCTATTGAATTGAAGGGAAAGAAATATCCAGCAAAATCTCACGCTCAAAGAGTCAAAAAGCATTTCTTATCAAAGAACTCTAATGCCACAAATTCGGCATTCTTGATAGCTGGTGCTTCACTCAAGTTGTATCCTTACTGTGATCAAACCTCCCCATTGAGACAAAACAGATATTTCCATTATTTATCTGGTGTTGATCAAATTAGTGGGTGTTTCATCTTGTATATCCTTAAGCAAGACAAATTAATTTTGTACTTGCCAGAAATAGATGAAGACGACGTCATGTGGAGTGGGTTACCATTGAGCTTGGACGAAGCTCTATCCAAGTTTGATGTTGATGAAGTCAAATATGTGACTGACTTAGATTCCACTGTGAAGGCTCTGAAATCAGAGGGTACAACGGTTTATACTACAGACACTGATGAATACTCCGCTCTATCGATCGCTTCATCTGTCCTTCCTGGTGATAAGGATTTCTTTTATGCACTTGATGAAGCTAGATTGATTAAGGACGATTATGAAATCAGTTTAATGAGACATGCCGCTAAAATCACAGATAACTCGCACTTTGCTGTGATGTCTGCATTACCTATTGAAACAAATGAAACCCACATCCATGCTGAGTTTTTGTACCACTCCATTAGACAGGGTTCTAAATTCCAGTCATACGATCCTATTTGCTGTTCAGGTCCAAATTGTGGTACACTCCATTATGTGAAGAATGATGATTCGATGTCAGGAAAGGAATCTGTGCTAATTGATGCTGGTGCTGAATGGCAATGTTACGCAAGTGATGTCACAAGATGTTTCCCAATTCATGGTGAATGGACCAAGGAGCATCTAGAAATATATTCTGCTGTCTTAGATATGCAAAAGCAAGTGATGGAAGGTATCAAACCAGGTGTTGAATGGGAATACTTGCATCTATTGGCTCACAAAGTCTTGATCAAACATTTCCTAAAATTGGGGATCTTCAAAAACGGTACTGAAGAAGAAATATTTGATAGTAAGGTTTCTGTTTGGTTTTTCCCTCATGGATTGGGTCATTTGTTGGGTATGGATACACATGATGTTGGTGGTTATCCAAACTATGAAGATGATAATGTATTATTAAGATATTTAAGAATGAGAAGAAAGTTACAAAAGAACATGGTTGTTACTGACGAGCCTGGTATTTATTTCTCTCCATTCCTACTAGAGCATGCAATGAAGAACCCAGACCAAAAGAAGTACATTGATACAGATGTCTTGGATACTTATATGTATGTTGGTGGTGTCAGAATTGAAGATGACATATTGGTCACAGAAGATGGATATGAAAACTTTACTGGTATAACTAGTGATCCTGCTGAGATCACTAAAATTGTGAAAACTGGTTTAGCTAGGGGTAAAGAAGGATTCCATGTGGTTGTTTAACCCTCTACATAATTTATTGATTAAATAATAAGGAAAACTCAAATCATTAAACTAAAAGAACAAAACCCAAAAGAAAATTATAGAAATATAAAAACTTACAAAGAGAAGTATATAAAGAAAAGCAAAATAGGATAATCATTTCAAACACCACATCTAAACACGTTAGATCTTTGATGTCTGAATTGAATACTTTCTCTTCTTTCTAATATACTAAGAGCCTTTTCTAATCCAGTAACACTGTAACTACCTCTTTCAACAAATTGTCTTCTAAGAGTACTGTAAGAGGTTGACCATCCAATTGGTAATCTTCTCTTGATTTCAGCTTCAATTCTAGTAACTTCACCTGAAATCTTAGCGTTATCGGCATTACCCTCATTAACGGCATGCATTGTGGAAGCATTGAACAATCTCATGGCTTCTTCAACGTGTGCCTCTGTGGCAATTGGAGATAATTCTAGCTTAGCCAATGATTCGGTGATTCTGATAATGGCTTCCAATTGTCTAACAGTGATCGGAATGGATGATCTTTCAGAGGAAACTGCTTCCTTTTCCTTGACTTCTCTTCTGATGGAGACAAAATGAGAAGACAACATCTCAGCTGCCTCGTATGATAATCTAGGAGCACATTTAGCCTTACAGTATTGGATGTATCTCTTCATTTTATTAATTGGAATTTCACCCTCGACTTGTTCCTCAGTGTTTGTACCTGTGTGAACATTCATAACATGCTTGGCTATACTGATATCTCTGGAAGCATTATGCTCATCCTTGACAATGAAAATCATATCGAAACGAGACAAGATAGTTGTTTGGAAATCAATGTTTTCACCTGGTGATTTCATATCATCGTAACTACCGAAGATAGGGTTAGCAGCAGCTAAAACACTGGTTCTAGAATTTAACACTGTAGTAATACCAGCCTTTGCAATGGAGATAGTTTGTTGTTCCATGGCTTCGTGAATGGCGACTCTGTCTTCGTCTCTCATCTTATCAAATTCATCGATACACACAACACCACCATCAGCCAAAACCATAGCACCACCTTCCAAATAGAACTCTCTAGTAGTTGGATCTCTTTGCACAGAGGCAGTCAAACCAGCTGCAGAGGAACCCTTACCAGAAGTATAAATGGAGATAGGACTAACCTTTTCGACGAATTTCAAAAGTTGAGATTTAGCAGTACCCGGGTCACCCAACATCAAGACGTTAATGTCACCTCTCAATCTCATACCATCAGGAAGTAATTTCTTGGATCCACCGATTAATAAACAGGTGATAGCTTTTTTGATGTCTTCGTTACCGAAAATAGATGGAGCAATGGAAGCTGCAAATCTTTCATAGAGGTCTTCAGATCTGGACATCGAGATGAATTCTTCCTCCTCCTCTTCACTAAAGATACCGGCCAATCCATTACCCATGTCAGAGTCTCTGTCAGTTTGAATACCTAGCACTTTCATGTATGGGTTTCTCAAGGCAACATTGTTTGAGGAGGAATTGTTTTTCATCTTAGATTGGTAAATAGAGTAAATACCGACCAAATCACATCTTGTACCTGGAATGACTCTGTTACACAAGTATCTATCAACACTCAATAATATATGACGAGGCATTTCACCGATTGGGACCATGTCTGGTGTTTCTTGTAATTTCAAAATTTGTTGATCGATGAAGGTTGATTTGTCGTGCACAATCAAGTATGGATCAGGTGGACAATTGTTGTTGTCACCGTTTGGTTGAGGAGGAGCCTGACACGATTTAGGGAATTGTGGAGCACCAAGAGATGATGGAACCTTGACGTTCAAGGTGTGTCGACATGATCTACACATTAACGTGACTTGAGTAGCCTTGGAGTTTAACGTAGAAGTGGAAATCACGATACCACTAACTTTGACAATCTTTGAGATGTGTTCAGAATCTAAGTCTCTTAATGAAATTTTGTTATCATTTGAGAGTAAGATTAATTGACAGTTTGGAATGGAAATGGTAGAAGTTGTATCGTCACTGATAGTGATGATACGTTTAGCGATTTCGGTGATGGCAGTTTCAAATAATGGGACCATCTCACTTGGATCATCCATCAATTTCTTATTCAATTCATCATGGTAAGCGATCAAGTGTTCATTTTGCACAGCTAGCTGGTATTGCTTGATTAAGATATTTTCTCTTAATTGATCTCTGTATATGAATTGGTTGTTAAGTCTGAATTCTAAGATAAATTTCTTAAAGGCCTTGACGATTTCAGTGAACTGACTATCGGAAGGTGTTTCACCAGGAAGCACCGAAGTTGAATAAGTATCAGCTCTCTCAAAAGACATCTCTAGTTTGTTGTTGTTGTAATTTTAGTATGATGGTTCGTAATGAAAGTGAAGAAGAACAGTTCATCGATCAAATAAAAATTCAATTTAACACCAAATCGGTAAAAATTACGTTTGGAAAAAACACAAACGCGTAATTCAATTAGACTTCCTAATTGGGAAATACTCATTTATGGTGTAGAGTTGTTTCCATAGATGTTTAACGCACGACCTTTTGAGATTTTTTTTTTTTTGTTTATTTTTTTGTATTTAGGAAAAGGGAAACCCTATTAAAATGAAAGAAAAGGGCAATCATTTGAACTTTTAATTATAACTACAGAACGTGTGTTAGTGTATTTGTGAATTTCAACTATGACAGATACAGGTTCTGACGAAATACCAACTTCAGTGGTACCTGAACAAGAAACCATGGACGCGAGTGACAAGAACACTAATAGTGATACCATCAATGATAAGCATGAAACTGAACCTGATCATGAACCTCAAGAACAAACAAGCTCAGACCAACCTCAGGAAACTGAAGCTGAGAGACTAGAAAAAGAAATTGATAAAATCACAGGGATGGCTATGTCTCATCTGGAAGATGACGTGCATGATGATACCCTTAAGGACTCAGACAAATCTAAATCAAACCTTGACTATTTGGAGTCACAATTAAACTTCAATTTGGATAGCATAACTAATGAAGACTTGGAATTGCATCTTGAGAAAATTATAAAGGATGCTGCACAAGAACATGTTGGGACAGAACCTCAAACGGAAGCAGATGGGCAACCCAGTCAAGTGGGGACTACCAATGAAACACAAGATAAGGCAAAGGAAAAGGAACAAGCACCCGAATCTGAAAGTACAGAACAGCCACATCCAGAGCCAGAATTATCTGAAAAACAGCAGCAAGAGAAACCTACAGAGCCAGATCAACAACCGGAACAACTGCAGGATCAAGATAAACAGGTTGAAAAGGATAAACAGGCGCCAGAAGCAGAAGAGACAGATAAGACAGATAAGCCAATAACTGAATTAGTGGATGATAAAATACCAGTAGACAAATCGAGGGATGAAGAGGACGACGTGACGGCCCAAATTGAAGAACAAATTAAACAAATGGAAGCACATTTCAAGAAGAGTGCTGAAGAAGAACTTAAAGCAGAATTGGCAGAGAAGATCAAGAAGTCGAAAGCATCTGAAGAAACACAAGATGCAAATAAGGAAAATGATGTTGCATCCCAAAAAAATAAAGAACAACAATTAAAAGACAGTACGGGTAAGCCAATTGACATAACTAAAGAAAAATCACCTGAAATCAAAAAGGAAAAACTGAATTTAGTGCCGTCATTCTCCACTATAGCAACAGCTACAACTTATAATGGTGTGTCAATCCCAACTAATAGTGAATTGGTTAATTCTGGTGCATCTGCTCTTAAAGCATACAGAGATCTTCTCCAGAATTCGAAAACATCATTTAAGTCTACCAATATTGTTAATGCCCAACTCGCTGCATTACCATTGACCTATACGGCTCCTGAGCATTTGTCATTCAACATTCAGTTGTTACTTAATACACTACCAGTCTTGGATAATTTGTCAACTCAGATCCTAAGAATTATCTCTCAGGGTCCATACCAGAAAATCATGGAATTGGTGTCAAACAGAGAGTCTTACACGGGTATTGCCTTCAGTAATTTAATTGAATTGTTTGAAACCACCAAAAGAGTCTATAACTCTGATGAAAGTCCGTTTTTCACTGTTGAGAATGCCACTTTCGGTGTCTGGAAATATGGTTCGCCAGCTCCTGCCTTTCTAAAGGGTAAGGAAGACACTATTGAGGGTACTTTGAGAAAGGTGAACTTGTCAACATTTTTACTGGCTACTTTGGGTTTGATTGATCTTGGTTTCTTCTTCTTGAATGAGGCCTTCTTGGATGTTTTTTGTCCGCCTCAAAACTTGGACCCTGCATATTCCATCACAAATTTGAAGACAGATGCAGATATTGCTAGCTTACCTACAAAGCCAACTCTCAGAAATAACATAAACCAGACTAAGTTCTTGAAATCGCAGGCTATTCTATACTTGGAATTGAAGACACAGGCCTTTATCTCTGCTATTGAACTTGCCGATAGATCAAAGGAGGAGATCATTCAAGATTTATTCCCTGATAACTTGGATGAAATTCTTTTGAAACGTAAAGATCCAGACTTTGATACAGCTAAGCATAAGATTGTGAGAAACTCTACTTTGTTTACCCCAGCTGAATTGGATTTCCTAACTAGATGTGATTCTAGAAAGGAAAATTTGATAAAGGCAGATGATGATCGGTCTCTCATGGAGAAATACGAATGGATTAAGTTTTTGAATGATCTATTAGATTATGTGTCTAAAAATGTTGGTTTCTTAGTCTGGGGTCCAAAGGGTAAACTGGCTCAAGAAATGACAAGAGTAGCTGCAGCTGCTCGTGCTGAGCAGTCTACTAAGAGAGACATCTCGGAAGTCACCAATGGTGAAGGCCAAGTCCAGGAAAAGAAAAGAATCAGACATAATAGACCAAACTCGTTCAGAAGATCATGGACTCCGGAGGAAGAAGATGCCTTAAGAGAAGGTATGAAACAGAAGGGTACCCAGTGGTCTGCCATTTTGGGCCTCTATGGACCTGGTGGCTCAATCAATGAACATTTGAAAAATAGAACCACTTTACAGTTAAAGGATAAAGCTAGAAATTGGAAGATTTACTATTTGAAGAATGACAGAGAGGTTCCAGATTACTTGGTTAAGGTCACTGGTGATATTGGTAAACATGTAATGGATGCTAGAGATAGAATCAGAAGACCAGTTTCCGGATTTAAACAAAGAGGTGGTCCTATAGGTATTACTGTAGATAAGCAACAAGAGCCTGAATCAGTTGAGGGCAAAGATGATGCTACATCATATGAGGATTTGATTAACAATTTACTCTCTGAGGGAGGAGAAAAGAGTGTTGCTTCCGTGCAAGATGACGATGACGGTAATAAGGATAAGGACGCTGATGATTCTGCAGCTGCGGCTAATGAATTGAAGGATTTAGTCGCTGAAGCGTTCAAATAAGATACTATAATCTTCTGTATATTATTAATTTTATTTTTTGTAAATTACTACTCTTTTTCATTCAAAGTATACACTGGTTTTCATCAATATGGTGCTTCCGGCACTCTGGAGAATTCTAGAAATGATTGCCGGTTATGCAGCCCCGACATGTGATTTTTTTTAAAAAAAAAGTTAAAAAAAATGTCTAATTGTATAGTGATGGAAGAAAATGTTGAAGGAGATTACTAGTTTTCTTCTTAATCAACTAATTCTCTAATTATTCATATATACTTCCAGTTCAATTATCATTTCCCCAAAAATGAGTTTTGCAGTTAAGAATACTGTGAGAAGAGCATTTTTAGGTTCTCAACAGAGACCAAGAACACTCATATCGAAGAATACCCGATTTTTTCAAAAGGGTTATCGCATTGCAGGCAATTCCACCAGATTATTCCACACAACAAGACCATCACAATTAGATGACCCATATAAGACTCTAGGTGTCTCTAGGGATTCCTCTGCCTCTGATATCAAAAAGGCATACTATAAATTAGCCAAGAAATATCATCCGGATATAAATAAGGAGGACGGAGCTGAGAAGAAGTTCCATTCTTTACAAGAGGCATATGATATTTTATCTGATCCACAGAAGAAGCAGCAATTTGACCAGTTTGGTGCTGCCGCATTTGGTGCCGATGGTGGTGCTGGTGGATTTGGTGGATCACAAGGTTTTGGTGGATTCGGAGGTGCCCAAGGGGGCAATCCGTTCGCTGGGTTTGCTCATGGAGGCCAAGCTGGTGGTGATCCGTTCAGTGGGTTTGGTATCAACTTTGAAGATTTGTTTGGTGGCATGGGAGGCCAGCGTGGTTCTGGTGCTGGTAGAAGTTCTGTGCAGCATTTGGTCGGTGATGATGTTGAAGTGTTGAAGACCATCTCATTCAGAGAATCCATTTTTGGTGCCAAGACTACGGTGGACTATGATTCACTAAGGAAGTGTGATACATGTACTGGGTCTGGTTTGAAGAAGGGTAAGAAGAAATCTACGTGTACTTCCTGTGGGGGTACCGGTTCTCAAGTGCATTATTTGCAGGCAGGGTTCCAGATGGCTTCTACATGTAATGCCTGTGGGGGTACCGGTGTGAGAATCAAGGCAACCGATGCATGTGACACTTGTCATGGTGAGGGTGTCTCTCAACAAAGAAAGCAAACAGAAGTCAAATTGCCTAAGGGTATCAGAAACAATTCTAGAATCAGAGTCAGTGGTGCCGGTAACGCTCCACATACCACCACTTCTAGTAATGTGGTGTTGACCAATGGTGACTTGTACATAAGAGTTAAGGTTAAGCCTGACCCTGATTTCACTAGAGATGAGAGAAACAATTTGATATACGAACGTAAGATTCCGTTAACCACTTCTTCATTAGGTGGTATCATTGAGGTTCCTACATTAGAAGGTGAGAAGATCAAATTGAAGGTTCCGGCTGGTTCTGAAGATGGTAGAACCATTGTTATCCCAGAGAGAGGTGTGGAGGCTGGTCGCTCAAGAGGTGATTTGAAGGTTGTGTTAAAGTTGCAACCTATGAAGCCTGTGAATGCTACTCAAACTGCCTTATTAGAGGCTCTCGCTGATGCGTTTGGAGATAATGAAGCAATCAGGGTTGATCCTAATTGGAAGCCCTTAGAGCGATTGACTAAGAATGGGGGTGTTGATGATTCATGTGGGGTTGATCATCCAAAGAATTTGAAGAGAATTGAGAACTTTTTATCTTCAGCATTTAAGAAGATTCTAGGTGACAAGGATAAGAATTCTGATGATTCTGACAAGAAATGATCATATCCATAATACAGCATTACATTTTCAACTTGTCATATTAATTTATATATATATATATATTATAAATCTGTAAATAGGTTATACACACAAAATTCCTTATAATATATCAAATAAATTCATGTCCATATTTGAAAGACTAATTAAATTATCCTATAATTACAGGTGTACACGACGGAAATCACCACAAACGCGATCGCGAAAATTTAGTTAACACTGGGTAAGATGGCTCACCGGGGACGGGTGTAAACAAAAAAAAATCTAACAGGGCAAGGCACCCACCATGTTAAAAATCGAATCAAATTTATAATTGCCCATCGATGGTGTATCTATATAAATACATGTAAATTCCCCTTGTCCTGTGGGTTTAAATATATATATATCTAAGAATTCTATTTAAAGAATCAGTATTCCACAAACGTGGTGATCAATTAATGTGCAATCTTGCTGCTCCACATATTTTGGTATAGTATATCCTGCCTCTCCTTCCCTTCCCAATTCTAAAAAAAAAAAAAAATATTTATATTTATAACACTGACTATTATAACACGCCTTTTTTCACGTTTATAACAGTCCCCTCTGTATTCCCCTTTTTTTGTTTTACGATCCACACGGGTACAAATAGACCTTTCCCACGTCCTTTATTATATATATACACATACACATACACATCTGTTTTCTTATTAAGGTCAATCGAATAAACGCTACTCGTATACAACTTCACATACAAATCAAATCATGAGTGGAACAGCTAATGTTAGGTCCCCCACTTTGGACGTGATTCAAGAATCATTCGAGGATGTCAACTTGAATGATACTAAATCAAGACATCCATGGCAGACCAATGTTCCATATATCAATAATCAATCAAACCATCATATCAATAATGCAATCCCCATAAACAACACTAATAATAGATCCCGTCCCGGTATCGGTATCATGATATCTCCATCATCTAGCAGACCCCACTCCATGGCGTCCAATTCCAATGCTGGTACACCTCGTTTAAACTCGTTAGCATCGGGCCAGTCAGGAATATCAAGAATGAATTCAATAAATTCAAACTTGTCTACGGCATCTGTAAATTCCACTGATAGCCTTAATAGTGGTAGTCATAGACTCAGATTAACATATTCTAACCTTTCACTCGCACAATCTAATAACTCCAAAGATGGTCTATTGTTAACGTCTTCTCAAAAATTCAGAATCAATCAAAAGAGAAAGAAGCAACTCCGTGAAACTGAACAGAAAGTGAAAAAACACACTGAAGAACTTGTCGATGATTACTCAGATGACGATGATCTGCCAGATGGATTCCCCATCTATGACGTCCCCTTCTCTAGATCATTGAAGAGTTTGAGTAACCATGGGTTTGCCTTCAGAAAACCACAATTTTATAAACACATCAAACGGTTATCTGATAACTCCACGTCTTCTAATTCATCTCCAATCGCAAGAGCTTCATCAATCTTTTCTATAGGGTCCGACTTGTCAGAAATCAGTTTCTATAATAGTTCGGATGACAACCTCTCCACCGATGTCAAATTACTCACAAAGAATGAAGATTTAAAACTGGAGGAAACTCTGGAGAGAATAGCCATTTTGAAAAAATTCAAGCATCTAGAGAACAATTCATCATCTAGTTTGGGTATCAGCGTGCCTGCTAACACTCCAAATTCTCCAAACACAGTCATCATTAATAATAACAACAACAACAGTAACGAAAGAATCAGTATGGAAGGTCGCTCTGTGAGTCCAGCAAGGAAATACCTCTCTGTGACTCGTCAAACTAATTTACCTCCAAAGGATAAATTTGAGGCTAATAAACACACACGAGATTACGATACTCTTTTGGACTCTGAAATTGAAAAAGAAAAACAAAAATTGAAGGATTACCAAAAGAAAAAGGCTAAATTAGATTTACAACACGAAAAGGATTACAAGATTTGGCTGAAAGTCCTTAAAAATTACAATCACACTATATGTTTACCTTCCACAAGAGAATTATGGTGGAGGGGTGTGCCAGATTCTCTCAGAAATGAAGTTTGGAGCAAGCAATGTCTCATCAACGGTGATGAGCCATTAACACATAAAATAAAAGAATATTTAGATAAATCACAGGAATTAATTTTGGAAGCTTGCAATTACAAACTTTCTTCGGATTCAGAACTGGCTAAGAAAGAATTTGAAAGCAAATTCACGGAACAACATATTTCCCTCTTAAACTTTGTTGAAAAGTTATCTAATAGAATTCAATTCAGTTTCCCTGACATGATGGTATTCCAAATTGGCCAGGTTTTTGAAGATGTTTTACAAATAGCCCTAGCCTTTGAACTTCTAATTCCAAACTTGGGACCGAAATATGAAAATTTTCCTAAATTCGAAGTTACCTTGCAATTGGTTAACATCATTTGTGTTCTTTATTCTAATTTGAAATCTCCATCTAAGACTTTGAACGCGCTGATCACTATCACTTCGAAGAAACTGATTAACGTACTTTGTTCATCATATAATGAAAGTTCTCCTATATCAATCACATTATCTAAACAATTGACCAACACTCACAAGGATGAATATTTGGATGATATTCAAAATCAATTTGATAAATTTTTGTTATCCACTTCTCCTAACTTATACAACAATTTCATCAAAAAGGATATCAATACCTTGGTGATCATCCGGTCTGTGATTACTTCATTGTTTTCGAATTTATTGAATTTTGAAACCGTTGAAAGAATAACGGATATCTTTTTATTTGAAGGAGATGTATTCTTATTACGGTGTTTATTGGCCATGATGAAGAAAATCAATTTCAAACTATTTGGTGAACGTGAAGAGGTTTACTCTCAATTGAGTTCAGAATGGATTGTGAATGCCAATGGAGGCGAACAATTCTATTTGAATTCCAATATAAGTAGTTCATCAAAAGATGGTAGACGGCCATCTGCATTGGGTATCAAGAAATTGGTGCGTACATCAAGTGAAAACGGATTCAATTATTTAGATGTCGGAGAAGTTGACATTTTCATGTCTGATATTAGAAGCATTTTGAGAAAGCACAAATAATAGATAGGGAGACAACTATGTCCCCAATTTTGCTATTCTCTTCTAATTATATTTTTATTGTTAAATATACCGGACTTTTTTATGTTATTATTGTCATTATTATTTACCCAGGGTTTCTTGTTTTTTTTTTTATTTTGTTTCTCATGTACTTTTAGTTATTTTATATATACCATCATTAACTCTTATTAATTTTAATTTGTCATTATTACATTATTCAGAAGAACAAAAGATAGTAAGTGGTACGCGGTATACATTAAAATTACAAACGAATTAATAGGAATGAAAGGAAGCTTTCAAAAAAAAGAAGTAAAAAAGGGGGAAAATGTAAACATGTTTCTAATGTATGTATTGAACAATTTTAGATGAAATCATTCTTGACCTTCTTGAATGGCCTTCAATAACTCTTCACTGTCCTTTGATGTCTTGATTCTAGCGATGTATGTGTCTAATTTACCATCAGAATTTATGACAGGTAAACTGACGGTCGTTTTCTTCTCACCCATGATTTCATACTTCAAGTCTTTCAATATAAGAGCATTTAGTAAAACATTACCGGAACCCTCGGCTCTAAATAAGAGTCTATACTTTCCGGTTGATTTGTTTTTTAAGACCTTGATATCACCGAGACCCACAACATTATATGATTTGGTTGCAGGGTCAAGCTTGAGCACCTTGGAACGCTTTGTAGCAATTGAATCCTCATCCTCCTCACCAGATTTCACATCAACCTTTTCGGATAGTTTATGCACGGTGAAGTCACCCTTGACTTCAGAATCTGGAGCTGAGGCACCGTCTTCACTAGGCTTGTTGTCATTTGGAGTAGTAGTGGATGTATTAGTTGATGCTGCTGGAGCAGTGAATGCAAAGTTGAAGCTCTGAGCTGAACCTGTAGATGCAGATGGGGTCAATGAAGAACTACCGAATGGGGTCTGGCCTCCAAAAGAGAATGGATTGGCAGATGATGCTGGTTGGGAGGAACCAAAAGTGAATGCACTGTTTGTACCAGAAGATGAGTTTGTACTACCAAAACCGGAGAATCCTGTGGTTGCAGGTTTGCTTTCAGTGGCGGAAGAGCTGGCTTTAAATCCTGCACCAAAGTCAAAGGCAGGCTTTGCTACTTCGTCCTTCTTCTCTGAAGAGTTGGTGATGGATCCAAATGCGAAAGGTTTTATTGGTTCATCCTTCTTATCTGATGGAGTGGTGTTAGACCCAAAGCTGAATTTAGGAGGAGCATCCTTCTTTTCAGAAGCTGGAGCAGCCGTTAAACCACCAAATGAAAGACCAGTTGATGGAGTTGCAGAGAATGTAAATGCAGGCTTAGCTGGTAAATCAGCCTTTGGCTCAGTCTTGTTTTCAGTTGGATTGAATGAAGGGAACTTATGAGTCTCCTTCTTCTCGGTTACGCTGGCAGGTTTCTCGTCCTTCTTTTCCTCTGGTTTTGTGAATTGGAATGCGGTCGATGAGGCTGCCGGGGTTTGTGCTGGTGCAGTGGCTGTTGTGGATGGTAATTTGAACACAGAATCCTTGATCTTCACGTCAGAACCTAATTTGAATGTTGGGCCTTCCACCTTTATTTCATCATCTGATTCATCTGAATCTGGTGGTGGGGCATAACCAAATTTAAAGCCATAATCTTTGGACTTAGGCACTTCACCGAGAGTGAATTTTGGGCCTTCAACTTTAATTTCATCATCTGAATCTGAATCTGAATCCGATCCCGATTCGACGGCGACAACGTCGTCGGCATCGGTCATTGGCTTATCCTTTGGTTGTTCCGCTTCCACTGGTGGAGTTGGTTTCTTTGGCACGGATAGAGGAGTTAAGTCTTTTGTGATATTATTATTAGTGTTATTGAATGGAAATGTTCCATTAAATTTATTTGTAGCCTGTTCATCGATTTTGACATCGACTTTTGGCACAGATGGGTTTTTCACTACCACCTTGTTATCAGTAATCTTGACATAGTAGTCACTGTATTTTTTCAAGATTGGGTTCAAATCTGCGACTGGGTTAGCAGTAATGGATTTGTTTATAGACTGTAAGAAATTGGCATTCAAAGATTTGAATTGAAGGGCCTTGTCTATAGTGGAGGTAGTAGTAGTAGTAGATGGTTTATTGTTGTTCAAGAATCCGAATGAATTCGATGGGGTTGAACTTTGGGTTTGAGGCTTGCTCAAGAACCCAAAAGCATTAGTTGGTTTTGCTGAATCATTGGATGCACCATTGAATTTAGGCTTATAAGATGCGATCTTTCTAGCTTTCATTTTATCAGCGGATGCCAATTTTGGAGCTTCATAGACATCTTCATCTCTTGGGTTTCTATCTTCGTCATCCAAGTATGCATCCTCTCTGGTGAGTTGTGCCTTGACTCTTTTCCCGGACATTGTGATCTATTAAAAAAAGGGAAGGGGAGAGGCTAGTTAATACTGTTATTGCTTGAATGTATAACGGAAAGGGGAAAGAAAACGGAAAAATATAAACAGTTCGGTTTTTATGATATTAAATCTTGAAAAGACGTGTCTATGTGTTTAGTTTATCACCGTGGTTACCCCCAATATATGATGTATAAATGGATGGTATCTAAATTGCTTTTTAAGTATACTTGATACCTATCAGATTGGTGTTATAGTTAATAGAGTTAAATTTGTCCAAAATTTCATAAAAACAAAAATCCCCTTTGCTAACGATTATGTAATTTATTACATAATACATTGGTCACGTTTATAACACGTGCCATCTTCTCAGGGTTTACTGCTGAACCCTCACTCACAGAAAAAAATATTCATATGAGATTCTGTCAATTTACCATTCATGTGTCATCAACCCATTACACTCTGTGAGGTGACTGAGACTCAGTGTGTTCTCTCTGTGGGAAACCGTGCTTCTCTTTAAAACTTTTCAGTTACCAAATTTACTTTACCTTAATACATTAAAGTCCTTTTGAAAGAACCTCAGACACGGATCATTTAATTAATTAATCAGTATGTTATAACATTTCACAACAGCAACAACAGAGATACCAAATATGGAGTAATACAATTTTGGAATTCATACAAGAAGAAACTTTGCAATATACAATACATTAAGGGGGAATGATATTTAAAAAAACAACAACATAATCCAATAATTATATGATAATGAACAACAACATAACTGCAATCAAGTAATACAACCATGGATTATTACACAAAAGACTGATGGTTCACTTTTCAATCCCATGTTAGTATTGATTTGGATGAAAAATTCGTGAAACCTTCAAATGTTCATAGAGTATCAATCTTACATTGATACAATTATAACCACTATGAACAGTTCTTTTCCTGTTAATTGACCATGATCATGATCATGATCATGATCATCAAACAAATCAGGTTATAAACACTGGATATCAATATTTTCAGATACATTTACAAACTACTCCATGACCAAGAATTAAACATAACAACAATGTTTCAATTATGACTCTTCCCATTCAAATATGTTATACTTCTATATATCCAAAAATTACTCCATTTTGCTCATTTATTAAAATAACCCATTACTAACATAAATTTGTCTTTCTCTTCCTTTTTTTTTAGAAATGCCTCCAAAGATTCAACAATCCAAGGCCGCTAAGGCTGCTGCTGCCATGGCTGGTGGTAAGAAATCCAAGAAGAAGTGGTCCAAGGGTAAGGTTAAGGACAAGGCTGCTCACGTTGTTGTCTTAGACCAAGAAAAATACGACAGAATCTTGAAGGATGTTCCAACTTTCAGATTCATCTCTGTCTCCGTTTTAGTTGACAGATTGAAGGTTGGTGGTTCCATTGCCAGAGTTGCCTTAAAGCAACTTGAAGAAGATGGTGTCATTAAGCCTGTGTTAAAGCACTCTAAGCAATACATTTACACTAGAGCCACTAACGAATAAGTTATTTAATCAACTCTTAGTTTAAATTTTTTATTGTATAATTTCATAAATATAACAACCCCCATCCCCCTCTTTCTATAGTTTTATTATATTTTTAAAATTCTGATGTTTTAAAACCAAATTATACTAGTAAAATGTAGTCAATACAAGTTAACCCTTAGTTATAGCTTTAAAAAGGTCGTGGATTTAAATCAATCAAATTTTCACTACAAATAGAAAAATACTAAAATTGGTTTCTCTATTTAACTTCAATCGCTTCTTTCTTTCTGGTTTACCTTCTATAAGTAATATTGTAAGTATATTTTACATATGGTTTTTTTCATTCTTGGATCATTCATTTGTTATTATCATATCTTACATCGTTTCTTCAACTGATGAATGTGTTTCACACCTTTTTTATTCGGTGACTTAAACCATGAGCCTATGAATAACTACATGCATCACCATCTGACCTATATACTTACCCTTCCCCGTTTGATCATATCAAATGATGGTTTCCAAGAAAATTACAGATAGAACGAAAATCATATAGTTTACTAACAAAGTATTTCTTTTCTGAAGACTAGGTTGTAAGCCACTTTACTTTATGAATTTCTTGTTTATGCTTTTTACTCAGGTTGAGTAACATGAATAAGAAATTCAATATTATAAATTAATTTTAATTCTTAATATTCACTTTTTAAATGATGATGAAAGTTAAATAATTCAGTTCTGCTTCTGATTACCCCAGGAAGATAACATTTACCAGCTTACCTTTTTCTCTGATTTTTAGTGAATATTTGAATTTAGTTTTTTATTTTCGAAATGTAAAAGAACATTACATGAATAAAGTATACAAAGAAACAAAGAACACAATATGAAAGGAAAAACACACAGGAGATACAAGGAAAAGAAAAGAAAAATGAATGAATCGTAAATACTTATAAACAAGTAGTTTTATATCTAAAAAAAATTAGAATAGATCAATATCTATTGCAAGTAATGACGTTCTAATATGGCTTGTTTAGCAGTTAAAAACTTCTTGACGCCGGTCCAACCTTCAACAACCTTTGGGTTCTTTTGTTTACTCAAAACGTTATCCAATTTAATCACAATGTTATACACCATAGCTCTACTGTTTTCACTTTCTAACAGTCTTAACCAGTAGAACATAGTGTAAGCGACTAAACCAAATCCAGAGTTACCTCTCATTATCAAGGTGTCAAATGTTAAGATCACAAACAAAGCCAATTCATTGTAAACAATCAATTTTTGGAATAATTTACTAAATTTCAAAACTGGTTTAATATTGAAGAATGCAGACAATTGTAAAATAGAAATCAGAATATATGGGAAAATCTTGAAAATTGAAGATCTATTTAAGAACCACACTAAACTCAAGATTAAATATTGGAAATTCTCTGTTGGAAGCAGAGCAGCATAAGTTGGAATGGATTTCTTATCGAATAAACTCAAAATTGTAATCAAATAACTCATCCAAACACCAATCAATGCAACTCTGTATGCCACTTTTGGAATCCAACTAGCTTGAGACTTCAATTGAATATAGTAAAAGGTGTAAATTAATGAAAAAGTTAAAGTTAACAAATGGCCAGCTAACCAAACATATTTGAAAAGAGATGATGATTTCAATTCCTTCTTTCTCAATTTTTGACCTTTATGATCTTCAGGAGATTCATAAACGGCCTTCTTTGGTTGTTTCACGGCTGGAGTGGAGGTGGTGGTGGTGGTAGTAGTTGGAGCAACTGGCACATTAGCCTTGGAAGGAGTGGAATTCACAGAAGTTGTTGGATCTTCCAATTGGATAGTTGGCTTTTCAGATTGAGAAACCTTAGTTGGCACTTTAGATGCTGGAGCTGACATTGTGTATTTTTAGAACTCAATTGACAGTGTTGAACGGATCCTTGTCATAAATTGGTAACCATAATATCAATTGAAATTGCTTTTATTCTGTTTTAATGTGTTTTCATTTCATGAATTCCAGGTGAATGAGAGCGGGTGTAAGGGTGTGTTGATAAATAATTGGTGGGGGGGCATATAGCGAGAGTGAGTGTTACAGAGCTAACTGATTAACCGATTGATGGACATAATAGAGGCAGTTAATTGGTTTATGGGTTGATACTGTGAAAACCAGTTATCCGGTGAGTCATTAATTGCTACAACAACAAAAAGCAAACATTAATTCAGTAGATATTCTGAGGAAATGGTGAAGATAATAATTTTGCAAATGTGAATTATAAGAAATAACCAATTACGTCAATTTACATTTTTGATTTCTTTTGAATTACTGATTTAAAGAGATATACTAGTTTCACAAGTTAAAAATGTAAACTATATTGTAATTAGAAGTTCATAGAAGGAAGGCATGGAACATAATTAAAGATAAAGAAGGATAGCAAGATAGTTGCGGCTTTTGCTTTTCTACCGCCCACCCATCGTCCACTCCCTAACCCTTTTTCTTTTGTACTAATCTTGCCTGAAATTCATTCATCTGTTACAGTTTCCAATGTAATGTTGTATTAGCATAAATGGTATCACCGTTGTCCTGTCCTGTGTAACTGACTGGTACCCAATTGTATGATGTGTATATATGACATCATAATTCTCTCAATACATTAGACTCTAAAACAAATTTTTAACAAATAATGGGCCAAAGTTCGGAGATCTCATTGCTATTGATCAATTCGTCATCATGAAGAACTTTCCCGTTATGCCACTTTAACAACGGTTTACCACGGATACTGATGGATATCAAAATTAGAGTCATTCGTCCACCCTAAAAATTAATTAATTACCCATCCCATGATGATTATCTCCGTTGGAAATAATTTAAAAAATGTCCGTTCCACTTGGTTCAATTAATTGACTGTAACAACATGTGATGATTATTGATTGGATCATGATCGTTGGATCTAATCTAGAAACTAGTGTATTATGGAAACATTCTTACGTAGTTGAAAGGCATTACACCACCACAGATCTTCATTGTAAAATTGACCGTACTGGATCCCAAATATAATAGATCTTTAAAATAATGTTGATCTCAAGAATTCTCTCACATTACAAGTTACAACTCAATTCCGTCATATCACGGCAAAACAAAAAACACTGTATTCCCACCAGTCAAAAATCTTGGATTTGATGACATGGCGGTTAAGATACTGACTGTATAATAAATTCTCTTATGATTCACATGGCTTAAGTGCCCAGCCTGACCAGTCAAGGCCTCAATTTTTTTTTTAATTAAGCCCCGTTCATTACTAGGGGTTCCCACTCTTGACCTCACTCGGCTAAGCTAAATTAATACCGACAAAAGCCTTAAATTTATTAATACCATACACAGGGATGAGTAAGCCTTTAACCGATTAATATTGAATACATTATAATATATAAATATGTACATATCTATATTTTTTCTGTTAACCATTCCATATTCTAAATGAATTTGCTATAATTTAACTGCTTTCAAATAGCATAACCAATCTTCACATACACTCACACACATACAAATTTAAAGTTTTTTTTTCTATTTACAGAAATAAATAAACAAAAAGATAAATAAATAAATAAAAACCATGTTTTCCTCTCTATTTTCTTTCTTCTTTTGCTTCAATTTTTATCCATTATATCTACCAAATATGAGCTTTGCAGCTACAGTGAAATCATTCTCTGCTTCATTATCCAATTTGGCTGACCAAATGGATGCCACTTGGAAGATTTCGGATGAAAATTCCATCTCCAAGGATAAACCGGAAACACAATTGAAATATGAAACAGATGACACTCATACAAGTGATAATCACGATACGATACCTAGCAACCTCAAGGAGGGCCAAAGATTCCCTAGATTGTTCCCCCATAATAGCAGTTCAAGATCGGGGAGCCCGCAAAAGAGACACTCAAATCATTCATCACCTACTAGAAATTATATAAGAAACACTGAAAGATTGAATTATCCAGTGTCCAATCAAGCACTCACAGACCACTTTGCGAAAACTCTGGATTTCGAATTACAATTAAACAAATATGATTACCACAATGAATTAAATTATTACTTGCCCGATTTGGTTCAACAAATTTTGGATTACGCTAGATCAAATAAATTAGATAGATCAGCATTTGTCAGTGCCACTATACAAACTCTACAAAAACATTTAGCTGAAACTCCTTACTACGCTGCTATGATATCCATCGAAATGCTATCCGAAGCTAGAACAACAACATTTGAGGGAATCATATTTGATGCCGATTTAAAATGGATATCTCTGGCAAACTCAGTGGATGATTCTGATAACGAGGAAGACTTCTCCGATGAGGAAGACGGTAAGGATAAAGCAACTTTCCATATGTATAAACTCGTGGTTTTCGAATCTGGATTGATTGAATTAGAGTCAACGATGCCTGGGTCCAGATATTGTGGTGTCACGGGTGGTATCAGATCTGGACCAAATTTGGGTACCGTTAGATGGAAGGATAAATCCATTAGAGAAACTAAATTCTACGGTGACGGGGCATTTGGTACGTTGATGGAAATGAATGGATTAAATGAAAGAGACCTCGACAGAATTGATGTGTTTCATTCCGATCACATTCATGGACTTAGATTTGTGTTTAAAAATGGTGGAGCCAAATTATTTGGTGGTAAATCATCCTGGATTTGGAAAAAACTTTCATGTGATACATTCAATATCTCAAACGGGGATGCCATTATCGGAGTCAAAGTTCAATATAAAACAAAATTGAATGCTATCCAATTCATAATGGAATCGGGTGATATAAGTGAATATTTTGGTGTTAACCATCCTAAAGGTTACGAAAGAGATATCACATTCAATGCTCCTTTGAGAACTTTAAGAGGAAAGATTGATTCAGATATCCAAAGTATTAAATTTTGTTGGTGATTTTTGTTTTTTTTATAGAGATTTTTACGATTATTTTTTTTATTACTTTTATGACATACCCCCTCCCTCTATCCCCGGTTTTAAATGATTTGTGTAAATTTTATTGATTTAATAGTTATAAATAAATTTCAGTAAAACAATAAGTCACACCTATCCGAGACCATCATTGTAAAGATTTGGGAATTCTGATTTGCTGTCCTCACTTATGGTAGCACCTGCAGCTGTATTCGTACCTACATAATAATATGTATAGTTAGCACTAGTTGGGAATAGAATTCTATCCTCAAAATCGACAGGCCATTCACGTGGAATTATCCCAGCGTAGGAAGTGGAAGTTGAACCAGTTGAACCATCTGAGTAAGAACTCAAGTATGTGTTAATGTAAAATATAGTTGACGATCCAAAACCAAATATGTCACTGAAAGCAGATCCATTATTGGTACCATTATATCGAGGTAAATTTTCTAATGAATCTAACTGATTAATGTTAAAGTAGCAATAACCTAACATATCCATAATATAATAGAGCTTGTCAATAGGTAAATGGAAAATAAAATTGTATAGCTCATTCAGGGCTTCCTCTTGTGCAGCAGAGTTGGTAATCATGTTCACCGAGGAATAACTATGTAACATTGAGTGATACGAGGAAATATATGACTCAGTTTCATGATTACTCATGTAATCATCAAAAGAAGTGGTGTTTTGATAATAATAGTTTGCCAATCCATAGGCACCACAGAATACCATAAGTGATAAATCTGATGTGAGCGTAATGGTGGGATTCTTTTTTCCATCGGTGTAAACTTCATCTGAATATGCAGTTAGGAGATTTGTAATTGTTTGACGACTAGTAGTCATAAAGGTGGAACTCATATTATAATAAACTTTATATGGCTGTATTTGGGAATATGTAACTGGAGCCGTGGCAGTGATTGTATGAGTAGAGGGAAGTGGGGCAACGGTGTCATAATAAAACATATAAAAATAATCTCTGTTAATTTCAGTATATAATCTGTCTTTCCAGGGGAACATATCAATATAGCTAGTCATTAATGAACATTGTTCGGTGGTTAAATATTCATCATTCATAATGGACATTGCCACTGTATAAAATTCAGCCAATTCCGTTGTTTCAGTTAGATTATGGGAAAGATAGTATGAATTATACTCACGCCCACTAACTGCAATATCATACTGAATTGCATCACATACAGCACTAACATAGGAGTCTTCTTCATAGGCTGCGTAGGTACTTGGTATAGCAGTATCAACAGTACTCCCAGACTTCACTGTCATGAAACTATATTCATCATCATAATAGGGATAATAGTACTCTGGATCTTCAGCAAGATCAGAATATATTTCCATAACATAACCAAATATAGTATTCTGTAATTCCCCTGGCAGCACCTCAAAGATTGAATGATACATTCCATAAATATCTTGTAGTGAAGTGATATCTGGGAAGTAAAGACTGGTATCGTAAACATAGAGACTAGTCATGAGCCTGGACATAAGTGATGGTGCCAAAGTTTCAAAATAATCCGTATTAGCTTCTATTTCAGGCATCATAGCTAAATAGTACGCTGATGTTATCACTTCAGGGATAGCAGTACTAGGAACCACACCTGTTGGTTCTATCGATTCAAACGTTTGACCAGGAGACAATGTAAAAAGTTGTTCATACATCGTTTCATCCACTTTAGTAAAGGTATACACACCTTCCTCTATAAAAACCTCCGTGCTATAGTCATCATCTGGGTCAGAGAAAGTGGAAACACTGTACTCTATCGTTGTGGTAGGTGATGCAGAAAACCTGTTAGAGCTTTTCGTTGCTTCCGTAATGGCCACAAGCAAAGTTATCAGTAAAATTGATGTCTTCATTGTTTCTTGTAGTTATGAAAATATTAATTGATATGCATCATATAAATTCTACATAGGAATAATTTCTTATTTCTTGGTAATTGCCAAGTTCTTATAGAAGGGGGATAGGACAGTCCCTAAAAATAAAAAAAATTATTGTGGGCGCGGACCTGCATTAAATAGGGGAGATCTATACAAGATTGTTAAATTTACGATATACCCCAGTTTTACCGATATAAGTTTAATGATTTAGTAATATTTTTGTTTATAAATTAACCAAAACCAAAATAACCAGACCGATCTAGCCGTCCCTAAAATTATTAAAATGGAATATATCAACTTTCGCTCTGTTATTGTCGGCCATGTTTGCAATATAACTATAATTAGCATAGGTTGGGAATAATAATTGATTCTTGGTTGGTACAGCATCCGTTACCTTATTATAACATATTGTAGAATCAACACAACTGGTTGTCAAATTTGCACTCAGCGCAGAAGTACCTGTACTGATATAAAATTGATCAGACGTTCCAAACCCAAATATTGAACTGAAATCACTGCCATTATTTGTCATGTTGTCATATCCCCACGTAGACTCTGACTGCAGATTCAAATAGCAATACCCTATCATATCCATAATATAGTAGAGTTTCTCACCAGGCAATTGAAAACCAAAATTATATATACTGTTTAGGGCTGTCTGGAATGCGGCAGGATCAGTAAACATATTTACTCCTGAATAACTGAGTAACATTGAGTGATACGAGGAAATATATGACTCAGTTTCATGATTACTCATGTATTCATCAAAAGAAGTGGTGTTTTGATAATAATAGTTTGCTAATCCATAGGCACCACAGGATACCATACGTGTCAGATCAGATGTGATATTCACGGTACCATATACAACCCCGTCTGAGAGAATCCCATTTCCAGTTGTAAACTTTGTAATTGTCGTAATAAAACTTTTTGATTTGGTAGAGTTAGCAGAGGTAGTATAATAAAAGATTTGATATGGTTGAAACCAGGAATACGAACTTGCAGTACCATCTGTTGCGGTGATAAACTGGGTAGAAGGAAGTGGTTGATTACTGGTTTCATTATCATAATATTCATCATCATCTGCATAATAGTACTGATAATCTCGTTTAGCTTCAGCATATATTCTGTTCTTCCAGGGGAATAGATAGAAATAACTAGTTATAGATGAACATTCATCGGCATAGTCACCATTACCATAACCTAATGACACAATGGATGTATAAGCTGAATAGAATTTATCCATTGCTGTTGTTTCATTCAGATTATAAGTTTCAAAATATGAATTATATGCACTTCCATTAAAGCCAACATCATACTGAATTGCATCACACAAGGCATCAACATAGTCATCTTCGTTAAAATCGGTGTATGTGGTTGGTACAATTGTATCAAGGCTGCTTGATGTATCCACTGTTAGATAACTATAATAGTCATCAAGATATGGATACCAGTCGGCTGGATCTGCTGACATTTCAGTGTACATACCCATAAGTTCATCAAATAGTGAATTTTGTAACTCTCCTGGCATTACTTCATAAATTGAGTTACACATTTCAAATATACCTTGAAGTAAACTGGTATCAGCAAAATAATTACTGCCGTACACATCGATACGGGAGTAGTAGTCTGACACAAGCGATGACTCCAAAGATTCAAAAAATTCAACATTGGAGCCTATTTGAGGCTCCATCGCCAAAAAAAATGCGGTGTTCATCACTTCATGAATAACAGTGCTAGGAACTGTACCTGTTGGTTCCACTGATGCAAAAGTTTGACCAGGTGACAATGTAAATACTGGAAGATACACAGTTGTGGACGAAAATCCATATGTTTCCGTACTCGACCCACCCACAGAAGATGAATATATTATCTCTGTAATGCTTGGATCTATAGAACTTTCTGTATCTGTACCAGAACTATAATCAGCAAAGTCATCGGTAACATCCGTGAAACCTTCACTAACATCTGTATAATCTTCATATCGTTCGGTACTTTGGTCATCAGAGATATCCGTGTAATACTCTGTACTTTGTTCATCAGGAATATCAGTGTACTCAACGCCAACCGTGTAATATTCAGATCCTATGCTTTGATCATCATAGTCATCGGTGTAATCATCTGTATAATATTCATCTGTGTAATATTCATCTGTGTAATATTCATATTCATCTGTGCTTGGATTAGAATTTGATGTGTAATAATCGGTTAAACTATTAGATTGTGTAGAAACACTGGTACTTGTTGCCATCCCTGAAGCTTCCCCTGTGATAGCCATGAACAGGGTTGACAGTATAATTGAGGTCTTCATCTATCCTTATTGTTATATTTCAGGATTTTTATTTGTAGTATTAAGGCTGTTAATTTGGATCATACCAGCATCGGGGACCCCACTAAGTACTTATATAAGTAAATAAGGGATAGGTAAAAATCAGGGATTTGCTCGCTTAATATTTTTTTTTTTGGGGAACGGATCAAATCGTAAAATTCAAAGGAAGTTTAATGTTTTCTTTCTGAAGAAAACAACGGTAATATATTAAGCAAAAAGTGAAATAAAATATAAAAATCCTGCATGAACTTTAGTTCAAATGCAGATTGAATGCAGGGGGAAATTGTTGGTTACAACAAAGAAGAAAAAAATATTATAAACAGTAAACAATAATGTACTTTATTAGAGTGAGGCTATCCTAATAATCCAGCAAAGAATCCACCTGCCTTATTATTATTATCCAACTCGAGATCCACAACATAACCAGACCCGTTACCAGCGGCAGCACCATTGTTATTCACAGATGTTGGGAAAATAGGCCAATATGCGTTGTCATAATAGAGTCTTTCTTGGACTGCCACTTTCTTATTCTCGGTAATGGCCACGCTCAGTGTAGTAGAAGCCGTTTCAGTTGTATCCACACTAGTAGTAGCCACTGTAGATGTGATGGAATTGAATGACAATATTTCACCACCAAAACCAAACTTGAAAATTGAAGAGAATTGTTCCCCTCCACCCAGGGTGTACTTAGACATGGCAGCGTCATCTAGACCACCAGTCGCAGTGGCTTCCTCTAAGTAACAGTAAGCCATGTAATCCATGAAATCAGCCTTTTGGGACACTGGTAAATTGAAGACGAAGTTATAGAAATTGATAAACACAGCCTGGAATGCGGCTGAATCTTCAGCAATGTTAATATCGGAGTAATTCGCCAACACCCCTGTATAAGATTGAACGTACGATTCAGTTTCATGGTTTTTGATAAAACTATCAAAGGCTGCAGTATCCTGATAGTAACCACGCACTAGGGCATTCACACCACAGGTAATCATAACGTCAATATCTGAGGTTAAAGTAGCTTCCTTCTTGACAACATTTGAGACGGTACCCGTTGTGGTAATTGTGGATTCTGTAGAGAGAACGGTGGAAGTATTAATCAATGTGGTACTACCATCGGACAGCGTCACTGTGTACCCAACTACGAAGGGGAAATAAGTAGTCAATGTGGCCAATCCGGAAGCAGCATAAGGAGCCGTATTGAAACTGGTCATACCAGGTGGTGTGATGGTTTGTGAACCGAAAAGAATTAAACCTGGATTAGAACTCACGTAATTTTGGATGTAAATTTGTTTAGCTTCTTGCAACACTCTACCATCCCAAGGTAATTGCGTGATGTATGAGGCAAGTGTCACACACATTTCATTATAAATAGAGGCCTGGGTCTGGTCGACGTAGGATTGATAATAACTTGGGAAAGATGTCAAGGCAGTCGAAGACGAGTAAGTACTGAAAAAATCGTTATAGCTTTGTCCATACAGGCCCATGTCTTCATTCAAAGCTGCACACTGTGCAAGCAAGTAGTAAGTAGAATACACACCTGTAGCAGTGACTTGGGTGTCCCAAGACGTTGAGACACTACTATCGAATGTAGTGGAGGAGGGCACAGCCGTGAGGGCAGTATCTTGAGCAAAGAAGGCAGCCTCGGAGTAGTAAATAGATGCGTATGCCTCGGTGATATTTGGAGCAAGAGTTTGTTGTCTTGTCGTTGGTAATTCGCTGTAACAAGTAAGGAAGGCCTCCACGATGGAAGTCTCCAATTGAGTGTTCTGGAAAACCAATGCCTTGTATTCACTGACCAAAACTTCAACACTCTGATATGCTGTGACATCAAGATCACTGTAGAAACTCTTAGCAGTGGCCCAATCGTGGTATACCACAGCAAATGTAGCGAGTCTAGCAATTCTAGGGTCATATGGGAGACCAGTAGAGGAGGTGGAGAAACTCGTTAGGGGGGATGAAGAGGATTGTTCTGAGGATAGAGAGGAGGAGAATAGTGAAGAAGATGAGGTGGTTGGAATATACGATGAAGACGAGTTTGTTGTGGAGTATGTCACAGTTTCCTCGAAGGATGATGAAGATGAACTCGAGGAATATGATATGGAAGTTGTTTCGGGGGTGGATGATGATGAAGATGACGAGGATAATGATGAGGAGGTAGAAGATGAAGATGAGGATGTAGAGAAAGATGGGGATACAGAAGATGAAGATGAAGACAACGACGAGGACAAACCTGAAGATGTAGTGAGAGAGGTTGAAATTGTCTCTATGGAGCTCGAAATTGTGTCTGTCAAGGGGGACACGAAGGTGTCTGAGGTAGTGGAAGTAGGTTCAAACGGGATCACCGAACCCGAAGTAGTGATCTCATCAGCGGAGGTAGTAGTGATTTCCCCTGGCGATGTTGTAGTGGTGCCAACTTGTTGATTGGGTGTTGATGTACTTAAAGTCGTGGTCAATGCTCCCTGACCCTGACCATCCACTGGAGTTGAAGATGTAGTTATACCATCGGTGAGAAGATCCTCCGAGGTTGAAATAGCTAAGGCTAATTGTTGTAAGACCTGGCAATATGCAATCCAATTTATATGTAACTTCATTATGTATGTGAGTATACTTGTGCTGGTGTATGTGTCTATATAGGAAAGAATAAAAGTGTTAGAAATATAAAGAGTAAAGTGCACACTCTACAGGGGTTCCAGTTATAAATCATTAATAGGTGGAAAACCATCTATTTTTTTCTTTTTCTAAATATAGTACACACATTGCGGCTGGTACTATCAAGAGCTGCTGCTATTACCTTGAAGATTGTTTAACAATAGAATTTTGACGTATGAAGTTAAGGGGGAATAATTCAGGGCCATTCAATTGCATTTTGACATTTTATTAGTATTATTATTATTCAACTAACTAATCGTATTATGACTCTTTAACTAAACTATTTATTCTGTCTTACTCATCTCTTTCATCTCTATGAAATTCCTAAAGAAGTGTCGATCCATCGCGATTTGATGTTAAGCCATTTTGAATAGTAAGGGGGTAAGTGGGACTGGAAAGAGAACTTAACATAAAATGTATATGACCACTGTATGATCATATGAATCAGCTATGATCTTTTGCCTATGTAGATGACTTTAGTCAAGTGAACCACTGATATGAGCTACTATCAGAGTAGCACCCACGTGTACACACCGCTACCATATCCATAAACATACCAGACCACCCTAACCTGCACATTTCATCACAACTTCAGCTAACCCATCCACTTACCGACCCAACTCTTCACGCATCGACACCCACCACCTTTCTTTTCCACTATCCACGCCCCTTTAGACAATCTCCCTCTCTCTGTGTCTGTCTCTCTCCCTCGCTTACGTAATACACTCTTCACCAAATTTTTTTTTTCGTCGAATTTTTCGTTTAATTCTATTAACAATTTTATAAAAGGTTATCTGGAAACTCCGTTGTTTAAGTATACTTCTCTTACGTGTGTCACATTTACAAGGAATCTCATAGGTGTTACTTGGTGTACTCATTTACTGGTTTCCACATATTCCTTTGTTACTCTCAATTAATTTCCCCTATTAAGTTTTATTGAATCTTTTGTTTTTTTTTTAACAGAACACACGTACTGCATCCCAACACAATGAACCAAAACCCAAATCAAGGCCAGATCCCATCTCAACAGGCTTCTCCCAACCAGGGTCAGACTCCAAATTTGTCTACTCCAAATATATCAGGTGCTTCCCCTATGAATGTCACTCCTCAACAACAACAACAGGGAACCCCCCAACCTAGACCTACAACGTTGACGAATATCACTCCACAGCAGGCTCAACAATTACTAAGACAATTCAATATAGAGAAGGAGGCTGCTGAGAGAGCTGGATTTCAAACCCCTGAGGGAAGAAATCACGTTCGTAAAGTGGAAAAAATTAAGGCCATCTTGATCCAATACAATGAACGACAAAAACGGTTAGCAGCTCAGAACGCTCAGAACCAAGCAGCATCAGCCAACGCTAATAATAATAATACCAACAATAATTCTACCAATTCAGGAACCCCTGTTCCCCAGGGATCACCTCAACTAACTAATCAAATGATCACCCCTCAGAACGTTCCTGGAGCTCGTCCTGGTATGGGTCCACAACGTGTGCCCAGTGCTGCGGGTACACCTACCAACATTAACATGGTTGCCTCTTCACCTGCCGCTGGTGTGAATACCCCAGGTACCCCAATGGGTGGAGCTGCCACCACCGGTGGCTCTCCCAACCCACAACAGGCTAACCTTACCCCAGCCCAGTCCCAGGCACAACTACAGAAAACTCAAGTTAATCGGTATCAGAACCTAATGAAACTAGCAGAACAGATCAGAGTGCAATTAAGACTTGTTCAAGGCAAAAAAAGTGATCCTACAACTACCCCAGATGAGATGGCTATCTTATTGGAAAAGGAGCGTGGGCTCAACACTAAAATGGAACAATTCAAGAAAATTGCTCAACATATTAGTGCTCAAATGAGACAAGTCAAAATGGGTGCTGCCGCTGCAGGTGCTGCTAATAACGGTAACCTCGTAGGATCACCTGGTGCTGGCGGACAGCCTCAATTACAAGCTAGGGGTAACCCTGGTCTGCAAAGAGTGGCATCCCAGCAAAGTGTCGCACAACAGCAATTACAACAACAACAAAACATGAGTCAATTAACTCCACAACAACAACAAGCCTTACAACAACAAAGAATGTTACAATTACAACAACAACAGCAACAGGTTCCTGCTCCAGCTGCCGCTGCTGGTACTCAAAAGGCTCCAATCAAGCAAGCTGTCCAAAGAAAGTCTACTTCAAGAAAGCCAACTAAGGCTCAATTGGCTGCCCAAGCTCAGGCTGCCGCTGCCGCTCAAGCACAGGCACAGACTCAACAAGTACACTCTCAATTGACACAACAAGCTCAAAGATTACAACAACAGCAACAACAACAGGGTATGAATAAAGGTCCAATGCAACAGATTCCTCAAGTGCAACAGTCATTTGTGAGTAATGGACAAAGTCCTGCATCTCAAGTGGGTACTCCAGGTGGCCAACCTGCGTTGAAGAAACAAAGAACTCAACAACAAGTTGGCACTCCTGCTGCCGCTGCTACCCCTGGTTCTGCTGCCGCTGTGACATCTGTTAATGCTTCTGCCTCTAAGCCTGTTGCTCCAATTTCTGGACCTAGTGGGTCTCCTATGGGATCTGGTAGATCAGGATCTATGAATGGTGGTGCCGAGGATGCTTTATCTAGACATAAGTTTAGTAATATTCCTATCCCTGATGATTTGAAGGTTACCCCTGCGCAACCTGTTTCTGTTAGACAAAATAATAGACCATCATTTATGAATGGGAATGCCATCAACTTTCCTGCATTGACTAATCCAGTTTACGTTCGTCAACAGCAATTCGAGATCGAAGGTGAACGTGTTCTCAATAAACGGAAACTGAAAGAACTTGTTAGATCAGTGAGTTCTGAAGAGAGAGATGTTGACATTTCAATTGATGGTGACGTCGAAGAGTTGTTATTAGACCTAGCCGATGAATTTGTGACGTCTGTGACGTCATTTGCATGTAAATTAGCTAAACATAGAAAGTCTGATAGCATTGAAGCTAAAGATGTGCAATTCCATTTGGAGAGAAACTGGAATATCAGAATACCGGGGTACTCCGCTGATGAGATTAGATCTGTTAGAAAATTCATCCCCAATGCTGCTCATAACTCCAAATTAAATGGTATTAACATTAATAAGAGTGTTAATAAGACTCAATAAAATTAACTTTTGTATTCTGTATTTTTAATATAACCAGTGTCTTCCTTATATAACCCCCCTCCCTCCTCCCTGATAACCCGTTTTGTTACGCCGTTCCACGAGGTTAAGCGATGAAATTTTTTTTTGACTTCTCCACAAAATCATTTATTAAAGCAGACCATTTTTTTTCATAATTAAAACATTATTCATTCTTCTTTCTTTCTATTCTACAACCAATTTAATTTATTCATCTTATTTTAACATGTCTAACGACTCCTACGCCACTCCATTATCATCTAGATATGCCTCTAAGGAAATGTCTCAAGTGTTCTCCTTGAGAAACAGATTTTCTACTTGGAGAAAGTTATGGTATAACTTGGCCATTGCTGAAAAATCATTAGGATTAGATGTGATCACCGATGAGGCCATTGAACAAATGTCTAAACATTTAACTATCACCGATGAAGAATTAGAAAAGGCTAAGAAGGAAGAAGCCATTGTTAGACACGATGTGATGGCTCACGTTCACGTTTTCGGTGAAACTTGTCCAGCTGCCGCTGGTATCATCCATTTAGGTGCCACCTCTTGTTTTGTCACTGATAATGCTGATTTGATCTTCTTAAGAGATGCTTACGATATTTTGATTCCAAAGTTGGTCAATGTGATTAACAGATTATCTAAGTTTGCTATTGAATACAAGGATTTGCCAGTGTTAGGGTGGACCCATTTCCAACCTGCTCAATTGACTACAGTCGGTAAGAGAGCTACATTATGGATCCAAGAATTATTATGGGATTTGAGAAACTTTGAAAGAGCCAGAAACGATTTAGGTTTGAGAGGTGTCAAGGGTACCACAGGTACTCAAGCTTCCTTCTTGACCTTGTTCCACGGTAACCACGATAAGGTTGAAGAATTAGATGACGAAGTTGTTAAGTTATTAGGTTTCGAATACGCTTACCCATGTACCGGTCAAACTTACTCTAGAAAGATCGATATTGATGCTCTCCACCCATTGTCCTCTTTAGGTGCTTCTTGTCACAAGATGGCCACCGATATTAGACTACTCGCTAACTTGAAGGAAGTCGAAGAACCATTCGAAAAATCCCAAATTGGGTCCTCCGCTATGGCTTACAAGAGAAACCCAATGAGATGTGAAAGAGTGTGTTCATTATCCAGACACTTGGGTTCTCTATACCAAGATGCATTCCAAACCTCTGCCGTGCAATGGTTTGAAAGAACTTTGGATGACTCTGCTATCAGAAGAATTTCCATTCCTGAAGCCTTCCTCACTGCTGACATTTTGTTGTCCACTTTATTGAACATCACCTCCGGGTTGGTTGTTTACCCAAAGGTCATCGAAAGAAGAATAAAGTCCGAATTACCATTCATGGCTACCGAGAACATCATCATGGCTATGGTTGAAAAGGGTGGTTCCAGACAAGACTGTCACGAAGAAATCAGAGTGTTGTCTCACCAGGCTTCCGCTGTTGTCAAACAAGAAGGTGGTGACAACGATTTGATTGAAAGAGTCAAGAAAACTGAATACTTCAAGCCAATTTGGGATGATTTAGATTCTTTACTTGACCCATCTACTTTCATTGGTAGAGCTCCTCAACAAACCGAGAAGTTTGTTAACGTCACCGTCAAGAAGGCCTTGTCTAACTTCACGGATATGATCACTGAAGAAGAATTCAAATTGAGTGTTTGATTGTATATATATTATTCTCTATTCTATTCGTATTTTTCAATTTTTTCAATTTATTTTATTTTATTTCCTAATCAGGTAATCGTATCACATGATGTCATATTCTGTGTAGTGCACTACTTTCGGAGTACGGTCTATAACTTTGGGCACGTCAGGCAAAACAATCTTTTTTAACCGAATAGAGTACCCTTGAAAGAGGACATCAGGTGTGAGTATTTTCTATACAGTGAGTATGCCGAACAATACTAAACCTACTTCAAATAATGGTGGTAACCAGAATCAACCACAACAGGTGACCAGTGGTACTTCTACGCGTCAGAGTTCTCCCACAGTTGCTCCCCAGAGACCTCAAATGAATAAATACCAGACATTTTTGAATCAAGTAGAACAAACAAAAAACCGATTAATACTCTTGAAGACTAAGAAAAAGGATCCTGCAACAACTCCTGAACAGATGACCTCACTATTAGAGGAAGAACGTGCACTAATGAACAAGATGGAACAACTAAGGAAAATCGCTATACAAATTAGTACATTAGGAAGACAAATGAAGTATACAGGTGCAACTGCTGGCAGTCAACCTCAATCACAACAACAACAGGGAACATCTAGTGTTCCAACTACACAAGTGCAATCCACCGTTGGGAATCCTCCAAATCCAACGTCCCAATTGGTTGCTAATACGTCCAGTGGGCAACCTCCCCTAAAGAAGCAAAAAACTCAGTACCAGGTGACTGCAACTCCCAATACACAAACATCATCTTCTTCCATGCAACACATGCCTGTAAGACAAGGTACTAGAACTTCCTACATGGCTAGTAATGCCACTAATTTCTCTGTATTGGGTAATCCAGTGTTTGGGCGCCCACCACAATTCCAAATTGAGGGAGAGAGAGTGCTTGATAAACGGAAATTGAAAGAACTCATTAAATCAGTTAGTAGTGAGGGTAATGACTCTGACCTTTCCATTGATGGTGATGTCGAAGGGTTGCTATTGGATATGGCCGATGAATTTGTGACATCTGTGACATCATTTGCATGTAAGCTGGCCAAGCATAGGAAATCTGATGTTATTGAAGCTAGGGATGTTCAATTCCATTTAGAGAGAAACTGGAATATCAGAATCCCTGGTTACTCCGCTGATGAGATCAGATCTGTCAGAAAGTCTATCCCTAAAACTGTTAATAACTCCAAATTCAATGGTAACGCCAATAAGAATGTTAACAAATCCTAATATTTTCTCCTTATACC
This sequence comes from Ambrosiozyma kashinagicola, assembly GCA_001599075.1. Taxonomy (NCBI): domain Eukaryota; kingdom Fungi; phylum Ascomycota; class Pichiomycetes; order Pichiales; family Pichiaceae; genus Ambrosiozyma; species Ambrosiozyma kashinagicola. Next base: position 94,494 of record BCGA01000004.1, read on the forward strand.
CCCTCCCCTTCTCCAATGTTTTACGTATTTTTAATGGTTTCTGTAATCTATATCTATTTATCTTCCCCCCAACTAATTAATAACATGCTCACGTGACCTTCTTGAGCCGCACAAAATAAAAAAAATTTTAAAAAAAATTTTTTTTTATTTGTAATATGAAAAAAAGAAGGATTTTTAAACTCCTAGACAAGATTGATTTAAGAAGAATTTGTTTGATAAATTAGAATCAATATGTCTAACTACACTCAACTTAACTCATTTGATGGTCATGACCACCAGCAACACACAAGTGCGACTGTTCTTTGTTGTAACTGTGGTGTTCCTATGGATGGTTCATCTGGTCTAGTCATGTGTTACGATTGTATCAAATTGACTGTCGATATCACAGAAGGAATCCCAAGAGAAGCAAATATTTCATTCTGCAGAAACTGTGAGAGATTCTTGCAACCTCCAACTCAATGGATCAAGGCTGATTTGGAATCTAGAGAACTTTTGGCCTTATGTTTAAGAAGATTAAAAGGTTTGAACAAAGTTAGATTAATAGATGCCTCTTTCATTTGGACAGAACCCCACTCTAGAAGAATCAGAGTGAAATTGACAGTTCAAGGTGAAGCCTTAAATAATGCCATCATTCAACAAGCCTTTGAAGTGGAATATGTTGTGGTGGCTATGCAATGTGCAGACTGTGCAAAGTCTTATACTACAAACACTTGGAGAGCCGCCGTGCAAATCAGACAAAAAGTGCCACATAAGAGAACTTTCCTTTACTTAGAGCAACTTATATTGAAACATAATGCTCACGTTGATACCATTTCTATTAAGGAAAGTAAAGATGGGTTGGATTTCTATTATGCGCAAAGAAACCACGCCATGAAGATGATTGATTTCTTAAATTCCGCTGTTCCTATTAAGTATAAGAGATCCGAAGAATTGGTCTCCCAGGATATCCATTCTGGTACTTCCCAATATAAATTCACTTTCTCTACCGAAATTGTGCCTATCTGTAAGGATGATTTGGTGGTGTTACCAAAGAAATTAGCTAAATCTCTAGGTAACATTTCCCAATTGGTGGTGTGTTCTAAAGTGACTAACTCTGTGCAATTCATTGATCCAAACACTTTAAATATTGCTGATGTCACTAGTAATGTGTTCTGGAGAACTCCATTCCCTTCATTAGCTGATGTGACTCAACTAATCGAATTCATTGTGTTGGATGTTGACCCAACTAATGAAAGAAAGGGTAGATGGTTATTGGCTGATATCACTGTCGCTAGAGCTGCTGATTTAGGTGTTAATGATCAAGAATACTATGTGAGATCCCATTTAGGTGGTATTTTGCATCCTGGTGATTCTGTTATGGGTTATTACTTGGCTAACTCCAACTTTAACTCCGATTTATTTGACAAATTGGATACAGGTAATCTACCGGATGTGGTTTTGGTGAAGAAGCACTACGTGAGATCTAACAAGAGAACAAAGAACAGAAACTGGAAGTTGAAGAGAATGGCTAATGAACATAAGGATATTGTCGCTGATGAAGTTGCTCTCGATAACAAACAAGCTAGACAAGAAGCCGAGAGAGCTGAAAGAGATTATGAATTGTTCTTACAAGACTTGGAAGAAGATGCTGAATTAAGACAAGCCGTTAACTTGTATAAATCTGATAAGGCTGGTCACATTGAAGATGACGGTGAGATGGACTCTGAAGAGGATGATGCTCCACAAATCGATATGGATGAATTATTGGATGAATTAGATGAAATGAACTTGGGAGAGTAAGTTATTTTGTTTCCCTTTTCAGTTCCTTTATAGATCTTTCATTTTTTAACCAACACAATGCTTTTCTTATTTGTACTACAGTAATTTTACAATATATTTATTGGATTCAATTTAGTTTCGAGATAAAGTAGTAGTTAATATATATATATGTATAAAATGGGATAAATACAGCGTAGAAAATGAAATCATGTCATATAAATCAATTAATCTTCCTTAAGGGCGGCATCCAAAACTTGTTTAATAGCTGGTGGGTTGGCACCGACAATCTTGTAAAAGACTTCACCATCTTTGAAGACGATAAATGTTGGCATAGCTGAGATACCATATTCCATAGCGATCTCACTTTGTTCATCAACATCAACCTTGAAGAAGTTGGCATTTGTGTAAGTGTCACTGAATTTCTCAATCACTGGTGATATAGCCTTACATGGACCGCACCAAGTAGCATAGAAATCCACCAATGCAACTTTAGAATCGGTGTTCACTTGTTTCTTGAAATCTGGAAATGAAGTGAGTTCCTTGACAGCCAATCTTGACACTGACGAATGGAAAAATCTTTGTGAGGCAGTAGTAGCAGTGGGAATGGATCTCCGTAGGTTAGACATAGTTCTAAGTTATTGTAATCGGTTATACACAAGGAATCCAATAAAGAAAATGTCAATTTGTAAGCTTAAAAAGTTTTTTTTTTTTGGTAAAATAGATCTTCTTCTCCACAACGTAAGCGAAGAGAGGGCAAAAAATAAATAATACACAGTAATACAATTACCGTATCTTTGTTCCCTTTTATTTAGTTTTATCACAGTGCTCAACAATACAATGTCACAATTGAAGCATTCACCTACTCAATCCTTTGTGGATTCATCATTCTTTGTGAAACTTTCTCAATTAAAATTGGATGTGTTAAAGTTGGATCAATCTGAGAAGGAGATTTACGGGTTCTACAATTTTAAGAACTTGGGTAAAGATCAAAGTCCTTCTATTACTCTAACTAATAACTCATTTGATGATTTACAGAGCTATACTGCTAGATTGTAAGTGTATAGTTATTTTGGTGTTTTCTGTTTGAGTTCGCCTATATCATATTACTAACAATCCATATCTTAATCGTTATCTTATCTTTTAGACCTACAGGAAACAATTTTGTGGCATCTGGTTATATCCATAACGTGAATACATTAGAAGAATTCAAGAAAACAGATAAATTGCAATTTCTTAAACATTCAGGTGAAATCGTATGTATTGAAATTATTCTTTTAACATTCTTCCCTTGCAACACATTTACTAACAGTATCGTCCTCCTGCATCATTAGATCTACGATAAAATCAAAGACAGATCTCTCCTCGAAAATCCAGATATACTCTCCAAATTCTCCATATTGACATTTGCAGATCTAAAGAAATACAAGTTTTATTACTGGTTCACTTTCCCCATTCTCAATGCCGATTGGCACGTCAAGTCACTCACCCCGGGAGTTTCTCTCACGGAGGAGACCATCCACAAGGCAACCCAACAGATCAGCCTCATAAAGTCATCAGGAGCAATAGACTCACTGGAGAACTTAACCGAATATGATCCAAATGACACCTTGATGATTTTATTCGTTGATACATCATCTCAAGCAGAATCAACTTCATATGTTTTCAAAAACCTTCTCACTGCGTTATCATTGTATGGCTACAAAAACACAGAAACACAAGTGTACAGATACAACAACACAAATGCCAGTTATACTATAAATGTCACAACTATACCACCAGATGGTATGCCTAAGGTGTCCGGTTGGGAAAGAACATCCCAGGGGAAATTGGGTCCTAAACTGGCCGATTTGGGATCACTTATAGATCCGATCTTGTTAGCCGATCAAGCGATAGATTTGAATTTGAAATTGATGAAATGGAGAATTACCCCTGATTTGAATTTAGAAGTGATCAAGGACACAAAATGTTTACTATTGGGGTCCGGAACTTTAGGGTCATACGTCGGTAGAGCACTGCTCGCATGGGGGGTCAGAAAGATCACATTTGTCGATAACGGGAAGGTCTCCTTCAGCAACCCTGTGAGACAACCATTGTACAAATTTGAAGATTGCCTTGATGGTGGTGCAAATAAGGCAGAGACTGCTGCCAAGGCCTTGAAGGAAGTTTTTCCATTGGTGGATGCCACGGGAGTCACTGTTGAGGTTCCAATGGCAGGTCATCCCTTGACTAATGAAGCCAAGCAACGGGCAGACTTTGATAAGATTGAGAAACTCATAGAGGAACATGATGCTATATTTTTACTCATGGATTCCAGGGAAACTAGATGGTTGCCTACTATTATTGGTAATGTGAAACATAAGATTGTTATCAATGCCGCTCTAGGATTTGGTAGCTATCTAGTGATGAGACATGGTTGTATCAAGCCTGGAACAGATCTAACTGGTGTGGATGACCACTCCAGATTGGGTTGTTATTTCTGTAATGATGTGTATGCTCCCTCTGATTCCACCACAGATAGAACGTTAGATCAGATGTGTACCGTCACTAGGCCCGGCGTTGCACTCATGGCATCATCATTAGCTGTTGAGCTAATGGTGTCTGTCTTGCAACATCAGGATAAACAATATGCTGATCATGAATTAGAAAGTTGTACAACGTTGGGTAGCTTACCTCATCAAATTAGAGGTTTCCTTCATAATTTTGAAACATTGAAATTGAAAGCACAAAATTTCAATTATTGTTCTGGTTGTTCATACAAGGTGTTAAATGAATTCAATGAAAAGGGTTGGGAATTTGTTAAATTGGCTTTGAATGATTCTCAATATATTGAGAAATTGACTGGCTTGACTGAGATTCATAAGCAAGCCGAAGAGGCAGACCTGTTATTAGATATAGAGGATAGTGAAGATGAATTTGAATGATCTAGTTTTACTGTATTAATTTAAAACAAAACGCTTTACTTTTAGTTTAAATTTGGAAATAAATATTAAGTTGTTTTCTAAAATGGTACAATTATTAAAATAAGTGTTAAAAGTAACGCAAGCAAAAAGGAAAAAGTGAAAAAAAAGTAAAATAGCATAGTGTAGAAAAATAAAGAAGCTAGATAAAGGAAATAATTTATGACATCAACATATTCACAGCCCAATCAACACTCAAGGTTCTCAAATCAGTATAAGTTTGACCTGTACCAACAAATAAAATAGGGATACCAGTAGCATAAACCATATTCACCATACTACCAATCAAGTCACCCACAGTATCACATTTGGAAATAATGAAGAAATCTAAATGACGGTTAGCACCAAAAGCCTTATTAAAGTTCAATGCTTGCATGACGGAATCAGAACCCACTAGAGCTTCACCCACCATGATAATTTTATCTGGGTTAGCAGCCTTAGCAAATGATGCCAATGGAGCCATTAATTGAGTATCATTATGACGTCTACCAGCGGTATCCATTAACACAACTTGGAATCCATTAGTTTTTGCATGCTTGATAGCACCGGTAGCAATTTTAGCGACTAGATCTGATCCACCATATCCAGATTCGAATAATTCAATTTGATTTTCATTTTTGGCTAGTTTAGTCAAATTATTAACATGAGTTCTTAATTGTTCAACGGCACCCGATCTGAAAGTATCACATGCTGTGATTAACACTCTATAATTATTTTGTAATAACCAGTATGCTAATTTGGACAAGTTTGTGGATTTACCCACACCATTGACACCAACAACAGAGATCACGTAAGGTTCACCCTTGGCCTTCTTAGCTTGAATTTCATTTAATAAGTTAATAGATGAGTTTGGTGTCAATAACTTTATGAGTTGTTTCTTGAGGCATTGTTTAGCGGTGTCTTCCACGGTAGTGAAATTTTGAGTCTTAGAACCTATAAGTTCCTTTTCGATTTCACTTATTAAAGAGTTAGCAATATTTGGAGAGACATTCTTTTTGATTAAGTGTTGAGAGAGAGCGGTTTTAACCTTGTTTATGTCTTCCTTGGTGATGGTCTTACCACCTATTAAGTTTCTCAAGAATCCGAAAGGTTGAGATGCAACTGATGAGGTCGTTTCCTGTTTGGCTGGTGTTGTTGAGGAAAGAGATAAGATCCTATCCATTTCATCTGATAAATCAGACACCAAGAATTCACCTGATTTAGTGGTTTTCCCGAATGTATCCTTGTTACCAACCAATTGATCTAGGTTAGCATTCGTGGAAGTACTAGGGTCAGGTGATCCCTCGGATGCCTTGGAGAAATCCAAAGAGTCTGTGTCAACTTCCCCATCGTAGTAGGTACCATCGACATTCCACTTTCTAGATTTCTTAGATGATTTAGGAGCCAATTTCTTACCCTTTTTCTGTGTTTTATCTTCGACATCTGATAATGGTGTTTGTTCTCTTGATGTCACTAAAGATGCTGGGCCTGGACTGGTAATACCGCTACTAGCGGACTTCAAGGACTTCTCTAACGTTGCCAATCTGATATCAAAGAATTGTGAAAATTTATTTGGGTCTGAAGAGTTTAAGTATAAGTTCTTGATATCCCTTAAGAAGTCATAAGGATGTCTGAAATGTAGTAAAGAGGAATACACAATAGCAAAGATCAATTTTTCATTGGATTGATTTCTGTAGTATAAATATTTTAAATTATATGACTCAACGGAGTAACTACCCAAGGTTTGGTATTCTCCGTCATCCAATTGTTCTTCCTCTAATTCATCATCGGCATCTTCTTCATCTTCTTTGACTTCAGATCCTTCCACTGGTTTGATCTTTCTCTCTGAGACCAGAACGTCCTCAATGAATGAATTGATCACAGTAGATAAATTTTTCCCAGGTTGGTAATTGAATTCAACTATTCCTGATGGTTTAAACACCACAAATTGGTCAATCATGATAGCTTTAGTCTAAAATAAAGCTTTGATAGTATAAAATATCAAACTGATAGTAATGATCTATGATCTTCAGTATTTAACAACGATCAACTTCGAAAATTCACAAATTATAAACCGGGGTCGTCGACGCAAAACTCGACGTGTCAGCACTGCACTGCCTTATTAATTTGAAAAAAAAAATTAAAATTTTTTTATCTACGGCTAGTTTTACTGATTCCTAGAGTTGTTTCTTGATATAATATCAAGTTATTAGAAACCCACAGCATCTCTACATTATGTCAAATACATTCAAGTCATTGGGAGTGCCCAAGTGGCTTTGTGAGGCTCTCTCAGCTATGAGAATCACCACTCCAACATCGATTCAACAAGCTACGATTCCAGAAATCTTTAAGGGAAGAGACTGTATTGGTGGTGCCAAAACTGGTTCCGGTAAAACGATCTCATTTGCTGCTCCTATGTTATCACAGTGGGCTGAAGATCCATGTGGTATCTTTGGGATTGTGCTCACACCTACAAGAGAATTGGCTATGCAAATAGCAGAACAATTCACTGCATTGGGGGCTAATGTGAATTTGAAAGTGAGCTTGGTCATCGGGGGTGAATCCATGATTGATCAAGCTAATCAATTGAAAAATAACCCACATTTTGTGATCGCTACCCCAGGTAGACTTGCTCATATTATAGATGAACACCCTGACGACGTTACTGGGTTGAAAAGAGTGAAGTATCTCGTTTTAGATGAAGCCGATAGATTGTTGACCGATTCCTTCACTGAAGATCTCAGTGGATGTTTTGCCGCTTTACCTAGCCCAGCTAAGAGACAAACATTGTTATTCACTGCTACTGTGACAGACTCAGTGAGGGCCCTTGCTGATAAACCAGTTGCCGAGGGGAAGCTACCGGTGTTCTTACATGAATTGGATAAGGTTGATGATGTTGTCATTCCAGAACAATTATTTTTGGGGTTCGTGCTTTGTCAATATTTGGTTAAAGATGCCATTCTCCATAGTTTGTTATCCAATGAAGAATTCAAGGATTCCACGGCTATAGTGTTTGTGAATAGATCGGAAACTGCAGAATTGTTGAGAAGAACATTGAGACGTTTAGGCATCAGGGTCACGTCATTACACTCAGAACTACCTCAGGGTGAAAGAACTAATTCCTTGCAAAGATTTAGAGCAGGAGCAGCTAGAGTACTTATTGCAACCGATTTGGCATCCAGAGGTTTGGATATCCCAACTGTGGAACTCGTCATCAATTACGACATTACAAGAGATCCAGATGATTTCATTCATAGAGTTGGTAGAACGGCCAGAGCTGGAAGAAAGGGTGTTGCCATATCACTGCCTACTCCAAATGATCTTAATAGAATTTTAGCTATTGAAGAAAGAATCGAAAGAAAGATGGAAGTGTATGATAAGTACTCCGAAGATCAAATGATCAAGGATTCCTTGAAGGCTACCTCCCAAGCTAAGGTTGAAGCTAAAATGGAAATGGAGAAGGAGGGTTACGGTGAACACAAAAAACAACAAAAGAGAAGAAACAATGGTGAAATCGAGGATATTCAACCTGAAAAGAAGCATAAGAAAAAGAAGTCCAAGAAATCTCACAACTGAAGCTTTCCCTTTTTACCCTTTGTACACTAGAAAACTTATTTAATAGAACTACCTTGTAATTAACTTAACAAAAAAAAAGACAATATTTTAATTAAAACGTATAGTAAAACCTAAGAAAAACGAAAAACTCTATATATAAATATGCGGTGAAAGGAAGATTATCATTAGTAATTCTTCTTTTGTCTCTCAACGTGAGCCCTCAAGACCTTTTGTCTATCTCTCAAACTCATCTTTTGCTTACCTTGGACAGCTCTCTTATGGATAGTCATGATGAAATTCTTCTTTCTTGCCTTCTCCTTGTTGGTAGTAGAGTGAGGAGCATCACGCTTACCCTTTCTAGAACCAAACACGCTTCTGTCATCACGACCTTCTCTAACATGCTCCAATCTTTCTTCCTTGTTTTGTTTGTATTTCACCTTACCAACCAATGATGTAGAATCAACTTCATCTTCATTCTTTGTACTGCTGCCCATGATCTTTTCGATACCAGCTTGTTGAGTCAATTCCTTCAACTTGGCGAAATCCGCAGGTGTCAAAACAGATGTCAAAGTTTGTTGGATAGCTTCCAATTCCTTTTGCTTGACTTCATCAATCTTAACCTTCTTTCTATCTGGTTCACCAGATTCATCATCTGATAATTCCAAATCAGAACCACCTTCGTCGTCCTCTGCTTGTTGTCTCTTTTTCTTGGATTTTTGCATGTATTTCAAGTATTTCTTCTTGATACCATTCTTTTCCTTTGGAAGCTCACCATTATTTTCATCTTCTTCTTCGGCACCACTGATATTGATTTCTTCATCATCCTTGACGTCAACCCAGTCACCCTCAATATCGGCTGCTAGGTCTTCATCCTCTTCTGCGCTCTCAGGAACATCCCAATCACCATCATTTTCCTTACCAAGCAATCCTTGTTCCATCTTCCATTTGGCAAGTAACTCCAAACCTGGAATACCACTGACTGTGTTAGATTCGATACCGAATTGTGAAATAGTCTTGGCAGTATCGTGAATGATCTCCATGGTAGCAGTCTTACCTCTCTCCTTCTTTGGTAACATCTCTGGAGCAACCTCTCTATAAAGAGAAACTAAAGATTTAGCTGCCGACATCACTGGTTTAGATTTGGATCCCTTGTATTCAATAAGATCATGTAACAATGGTTCCTCGATACCGGCTGGGTTTCTCGAAAGAATCTCACGAATGGTATTCAAACCGGCAGCAGCAACTTCTGGGGCGACACCATCGGAGACAAACTCATCAGCAATCTTACGAATCACCATGTTGATAGTTTCTGGGGGCACTAAATCGTGGGTAGCCTGAGCACAGGCAGCCAAGATTTGTGTGACATTTCTTTGCTTTGGAATCAAGTATTTCAAGAAGAAGGAGTAAACACCCAACACGGTCAACTTGTGGGTACCAATCAATCTTGAGATTAAATTCATTATATCGATTTTCTGGTCCATATCAAATTTATTAACGTTCTTACCAGATAATTGGATTTCATAAAGGTCATCAGCGAATTGTTGTGGATCTCTCAATAAATGGATAGCTGAAAAGTTCAAATAAGTAGCTGAGTGCTTTGCGGAGTTCTTCTTCTTGGTCGCCTTGATAGCAGATTCTAATTTTTTACCTCTCTTGGATGACTTTTTGTTAATTTGCATTTTATGTCTCAAGGCATTTGCATCGATTTCATCTTCATCATCTGAATGCTCTTCAAATGCTTCTTCTCTTTCCTTATCTGCACCTAGGAAGAATCTCACACCGGAGATAGCCACCTTAGTGTCAGGGTGTAATGAAGCTTGGGTCATAATTTCCACTGTTCTTGAATCATCCCAGATACCTCTTCTCCAGAGTTCTCTTGATAATTTTGTAGCCCAAAGACCGTTACCATCCTTTTGTTCTAACAAATTGAATAGTAATGCTTGGGTGGATCTGTTCAATTTTTGGTTTTTAGCACCGGTATTACATGATTTCAAAAGTGAGATCAATGAGGAGTAGATTTGCTTTCTGATGGCCTTGGCATGTAAACCTTGGTTCCCCTCAATGTTCGAACCATATGCAGACAGCAATGGGAAAATTGTCTGAATCAAAAATTCTGGAGTGATGACTTTCTTATTTCTTAACATCACTAGACATTGAATGATCTTCTCCTTCAATTCAGGAGATAAGTCTCTGTGGTTATTTTGGAGAATCATTTTCAATTCCTCTGGGAAGTTTGCAGTTTCCTTTGGATAACACGAGCACACTGCAGACATGAACCCAATCAATTCAGCAAATTCTTCACCATCATGGGAAGAAGGATTTAAAAGGAAGATATCTCTAAGGGACTCATAATGGGAATATTGTTGTAGGAATTCCTCATGATATGATTCGGGATCACGACGCACTAAATTTTGTAACAGGGCAATGTTATTAGGTAACACGGCAGCTCTCTTTCTTCTAGCCATTATGTATATAGTTATTCTCTGTGTATACTTGTATAACCAGTAACCAGAATTAGATAAAGGAAAAGCTTTTTGAAAAAAAATAAAAAAAATTTTCAAAAAAAAAAAAAAAAATATTTTTGAGCCGCACAATGAGATTTCACTCGCCACATGGGCCACATTATTTGTGGCTGGTAAATTTAAAACGCGATTTTTTCTTTTAAAGAAGACAAGTATTTGTTTTGGTTTTACAAAGGGTAGATTAGTTTACAGAACGGTATAGAAGTATTAGATCAATTATAGAATAGAATCCCATAATGGTACGTTTTACTTTTACTGTTGTCACCTTTTCAGAGTTGTGTACTAACCACCACCATCACAGACTAATGCTTGCGATCCATTGATATTGCAAGATGCGATTGATTCACCAGTGAGCAGTTGTATCAGTTTCCATCCAACTTTTAAACAAAGCAACAATAGCATACTGAAACCAAAAAGAATCCCTATAGATCAGCTTGAATCCAACAGAGAACAGGAAGCACTAGTGGTGCAAGATTTATTCCATGTATTGGCTGGATTGGAGGGATCCTATATCAGATACTCCGAATCATTTGAACCAACAGATCACGCACAGAGACTCAAGGGACCAGATTATTTAATTAACAAGAATTTGACATCGAGCTTGAAGGATATCATTAAGAGAGTCACCTATTTTGGTAAGGTGTACTTTGCTCTTAAGGCATTCTCAGAAACCCATGATAACATCGCTCACGGACAAGTTATGCAATCATTGTGCACAGAAATCAGATCCAATTTGAAAAAATATGAATTCTTCCTTGTAGAATTAGAACAGGAATATCAAAATAATGTTGATTTCAGTTTGGCCCTGTTAGAACAAAATTTGAATGTGAGCGTCACTCTGGCATTCAATCACTTGAACGAAATCACATCGGAGATCAACAAAGAAAACGCCAAAAGAATGGATTCCAACACGATAAAGAATTTGCGGTTCCAGAGTTTAATGAAATCATTGAAAGATGATGTTTACACAGGAACCCTCGATGGAGTGACATCGGATAACAAGGCAAGTGCAATTGTGAAAGGTGGACTAGCACTTACTATTGTGCAAAGAAGATTAGACAATTACAAGAGTGATTTACAATCACATAATTTCCTTTCCACCTTATTAGATAATATTTCAAGGGGTTACATATCTATGCTCAATTCATGGCTAGAATTCGGTATCATTGATGACCCAGCAGAAGAATTTTTAATCCATCAAACTGAATCCGAAGATGCTAAGATAAGGAGAAGTGCAGAATATTGGGCAGACAGATTCACTATACGAAATGAAGGACAACTTAAACAATTCAAATCACTAGAAACACAAAAGAAAGTCATTCTCACTGGTAAGTATATGAGCGTCTTAGATGAATGTGGTGTAGATATTTCCCAATTTGGTAAACTCGCACATCCAATTATCAGTTTACAAGATCCCGATCTTTATTCAAAAATCGATGAGGCATACACTAGATCCAATAAACTAATATTGAAATTGTTCTTTGACGGATTTCATTTGGCAGCATTTTTGCAAGGATTAAATAAATATTTCTTGCTCACTGATAACCACCAATTTGATTGGTTCTTGGATCTAGTGGTTCATGATTTAATGAGAGATCCTAATAGGATATCCCTGTCTAGAGTTACCAAACAATTTCATTTATGCTTTTCTAAAGATGCTCAATCGAAACCTAAAGTCGGACTCGAAAACCCCATCATTAAAAGTCAAAAGATCATAAATCACTTGGTATTCTTTGGATTGGAAAACGATAACCTATCTAATGAATTGATAGAATTGTTGAATGATAAACCAGCAGACTCAGATGAAGTGTTTTCCTCGACTAATATTGGATCTTTAAAGCAAACATTGACTGCTACTTATGAGGCTAATAAAACTCAAAGTGCAATCTCTTCATCCACGGGAACCAAGGTGGAGGAATATTCCTTAAATAGAGTCACATTGGGTTTAGAAATTCCATTCCCTTTAAATTTAATCATTACAAGACCTCAATTACTTGAATATCAAATCATCTTCAGAAATCTACTGTACATGAAATTCGTGGAAAAATCGTTGGACCTCTCATGGAAAGAAATTGGTTACCAAAGGTTCTGGACTTATGGATTCCAAGACCCAAGTTTACGGAAGTGGATCAAGAAATGTAGAATTTTACATTTCAAAATGAGAAACTTTGTCAAGATCTTCTCGGGTTATACAAACTTCTTTGTGGTTGATGAAAACTGGAATAAGGTGAAGAAGTTATTTAACAAATTAGACCAAAGTTCTGAAGATGTTGAATTGGAAACTATGTTCATAGGTATCAAGTCATTTTTGAATACAATCTTGTCAGATAGTTTGTTAACTAAAGTGAAATTAATCGAGATTACGCATCAACTTCTTGTTATTATGCTACTTTACCATAACTTCCTTATGTCCTTAAGAAAGTCCTTGATTTTACTAGATGAGGAACTTTACAATGAGAATTTCAATAAATTACCTGTTGACTCGGAATTTGATCCTGAAAAAAATCTAGTCAGAATAGCCAAATTAACTGATGCCCTCCAGAAATATCAAAAGAGTTTTGATATCAAACTTCATGATTTTGCGGATGCTATTAAATACTATGGAGAAGTTGATACTCCAACTTTACTTTCCTTGTATGATGATATTAATTCAACCTTCAGATTGAATTAATCCATCTAAACTCCCTATTTGTAATTTATTTTGTGTATACTAGAGCTAATATTATTTTTGTTATTTACAGAGTTTGCATTGTTTTTTTTTTGCTATACACAGTTATTCAGTCTCCTCGAGTTTACCTGAACATTCAGCCATTAGATCGATCACTATTTCCACGTTCTCCTTCTTCATTGCACAACAAGGAACACATTTCCAACCTCTTTCATTAGCATAGTCTCTTATTATACAGAATTTCTCGTATGAACCTTCTAAGTCAGCTTTAGTACCAACAATCAAAATATTTTTGTTTTTGAGCCTTTGTGGACCCATTTCTTTCAATAATATTTCCAAATCAGAGACTGGATCCTTGGACCCCAATGAAATGACAAAGCATAATCCACCAGATCTTTCCACGTGTCTTAAGAAGTTCAAACCCATACCTTTATCGTCAGCGGCACCAGCAATGATACCCGGGATATCAGCGACAGTGAATGCTGGTTGATCAATTCTCAGTGGGATAGTACCGATTGTAGGTTGTAAAGTGGTGAATTCCCAATGCCCCACTCTAGGTCTAGCATTGGAAATGGCTCTTAGTAAAGTGGATTTCCCTGCATTGGGAAGCCCAACCAATCCTAAGTCAGCTAATAATTTCAATTCAAACACAAAGTTCTCCTCTAAACCTGCTCTCCCGATTTTGGCAAATCTAGGATTTCTGATAAGTGGTGTTAAGAAATGCATGTTACCCATTCCACCTTTACCCCCCTTTAAAATTAACACGGGGTCTTCTGTAGGTTCAGGGAAATCAAATCCTGCTAATGGGAAAACGTCATCCATCAATTCATTATATTTTGTTTGTCTATCGTACACCTTCACTCTTTCATTTAAACTATTGAAATAATCTCTATCCAAATGGTAGTCCTCATTTTTTTCTTTGAATATCCAACCATTACCTATTTTGTATGACTTTCTGAAAAACTGGATGAATCTAGGAACGAGGTCTCCAACCATCTCCACTATGGTCTTGATATGAATGACTTTATCCTCATGACTTTTCTGTAGTTCTCTGATCACTTTCGGATCGGGACACCATCTAATATGTGTCCCCACAGGTACCACAATGTGGATATCCTCACCTCTCTTACCATCTAATTGGTTGTTTTGTCCCGATGCACCATTCTTAGCGGTATAACTGGACCGCAAGTTATGCAGAGAACTTAAACCTCTAACAGCACTAACATAGACATTACCACCATTACCACCATCACCACCATCAGGTGGTCCAATAGATATACCGGCATCTCTGAAGAAGGAGACGGTACCATTACCACCATCACCGGATCTCAATCTGACAACTTTTAAATCGGCAAACGGTTGATTCCCGTCGGCCTTAGGTCTTTTTCTAGATGACAATCTAGAAAATGGTGATGAAGACACAAAGTAGTCCGATGCTGATTGTGAAATGGTATGATATTGGTCTGCCTCGTCACTTTGTGCGTCTGGGTGCTCGATGATGTTAAATACAGTTTTATTTCCAGGAATTCTGAAAGGTTCAAAATCGGGGTTTTCTTTTGAATCTATCTCGGACCTCGTTGTCACTTCATATGTACTGGTTGGAACATTATCCAGTGATTCATACTCCTCTCCACCCTGGTCTCCAAACTGTGAGTTCTTGTCTAGTCTGTTCAACCATTCGGTGTTCTCATTCATTGTAGGTGCGTTGTCGGGGACGTCGTCGGTGAGTCTGGGTATCGTTGTAAATAAAGATCTCCTTGAAATGACAAATGAAGGGTTAACCCTTCTATAAAGTAAGCTGGGTCTCATGTTGATAGATCACTGGGCTTCTGCTGTTAATGTAATAAAACCCAGAAGTGACCTTCAAGATGGCCATCTATATATAATTTGGAAAATCGAAAATGATTTTTTTTCACGCAGTGCACTGCCTTAATGGAAATCGTTATTATATTTTACTTAGTTTTACTTAGTTTTTATATTTTACTTCAATATAATTAAACAAAAAGGAAAGTTCAAAATCAATCTATAAACCAAAACAACAATTGCTTATTTTTTGTAGGTACTCAAATAATCTTCGTAACCTCCTTTCTCCAACTTCTCGGCCTTCTCTAAGACTTCCTCTTCCATGTTGTCCATGTATGATTCCATCTTGTTCATCCATTGGCCATCAATGACACCCAGTATTCTGATTGCCAAGAGAGCAGCATTAGTAGAGTTATTAATAGCAACAGTGGCCACAGGAATACCTCTAGGCATCTGCACAATAGAATGTAAGGAATCTACACCATCCAATGTGGAACCCTTGACTGGAACACCAATAACAGGTAATGGAGTCATAGCAGCAACCATACCAGGTAAATGAGCTGCACCCCCGGCACCTGCAATGATACATTTCAACCCACGCTTTGGTGCTTCGATTGCGTACTTGGCCATTCTTTGTGGGGTTCTGTGAGCGGACACAATGGTGACTTCAAATGGAACACCAAATTGCTTCAATATGTTACAACCTTGAGACATCACAGGCAAATCAGAGTCAGACCCCATTATAACACCAACTAATGGTTCTTCAGAAATTCCAGCAACAACACCTTTTGGAATGGCCTTGAAAGTTGTTCCAGTTTCTCCTGTCTCAATGAATTCAAGCTTGCGTTCACAATCAGAATCTGATTGAGAAATAATGTTGATATGACCCATTTTTCTACCAGGTCTAGTAGACTTACCGTATAAGTACACCGATGCACCTGGAGTCTCTAGGGCTCTCTTACATAATTGTAGTTCACCATTTGGTTCGTCAAAACCCAACACGTTCAACATAATAGCATGAGTCTGAGGAGTAGAAAATGAAGTAAAGTTCTTTGGCATTGGTAACCCAGTGATTGCTCTAATATGGGCTTCAAATTGGGATGTGACGCAAGCATCAATCGTGTAATGACCAGAGTTGTGTGGTCTTGGAGCGATCTCGTTGACTAACAACCCAACTCGTGGCACGAAGAACATTTCAACACCAAAAATACCTGCACCAGGAAACGACTTAACCGCACTTTGAGCTAATATTTGAGCCTTCTTTTGGATGGTATCATTTTCTCTAGCTGGAGCATAAACAGTGTGACAGATGTTGTTGGTGTGCACGGTTTCCACGGCTGGGTAAGTGAAAACTTCACCATCAATTGATCTCACGACCATGACAGCTAACTCCTTTACAAATGCTGTCCATTTTTCGGCATATAGAGGTCTATCCTTCAAGAATTCTAATGCTTCTGGTATAGACTCTTTGTTTTTCACAACGAAATTTCCTCTACCATCGTAGGCCATGGTTCTGGACTTTAACATGTAAGGGTATCCGTATTCGGAACCAACTTGTTCAAGGGCTTCCTTTGTGCTATCCACACTCTTTGATTCAACGACAGAGACGTCATGCTTTATGAGGTGTTCCTTTTGTAAAAATTTGTCCTTAATCAATTCAATGGTCTCAGGGAGTGGGTAGATCTTGACTCCGGTTTCTTTTTGGATCTGTTTTAAGGCATCAGTGTCAACGTGCTCAATTTCGATAGTCAACACATCACATTTCTCAGCTAATGCCCTGATTGCCTTAGGGTCCTTGAATGACCCATTGACATGTTCATCCAATGCATTAATTTGTTTAGCTGGTGCTTGATCACCGTCTTCTAAAATAATTGTCTTGATGTTTAATCTGTGAGCAGCCTCAACGATCATACGACCTAATTGACCACCTCCTAAGATACCAACTGTTTGTGAGTCCATTTCTGATTGTGATTGTAATTCTATTAAGCTTGAAATTGTGAGAATAACAAAAGAAAGAGAGTAAACCAAAATCTATTAGATAAAGAAAATTCAAATCTCCGAAATATTTTTTTTATTGACTCTGCGAAAATTTTGACTTCTCCAAAAGCGGTAATTGGAAGCACGGAACAAAAGGCAGGAACTTTCGGTACCACCTTGCAAAAAGGGTTGATATCCTACTTGGTTTTGAGAAGGTTTGTTTATCTTAATTACTCTTAGTGATAATTCAGAATGACTGGATTTGTAGTGTTAGGAAATCTGAGTATCTATTGAAACGGGTTTTAGCTCTGGATTTTTGTGAGGATAGATTTATACATACCACTCCTGCCTATAATCCAAGTTATCTGATGTATCTATATTCTTTTCACAAGGGGTGTATCTTAATTCAATTAAGATGTGATTCGATGGCTTACTTCAGTTGTTGTCTACCTGATAATCTATTCATAGCCTTGAAACTTCTGTTTCAAGAGTAATTAAAGTGGCTATCTCAAGTTAATGGGGAAAATATTAAGTACAATAAATAGGTACTTAATCGAAATAAATATCACTACTTACAAATGTTTTTGCAAATAAATCGGAAAATTCAGAAAATCATTGAAAAATTAGATATTTATTAAGGAAAAAATTTAAAAATAGTGTAAATCCCCTAATTAAGCTCAAAATTCTAAATTATTCATATTATAAATAACAAATAAATGGTATTTAACAAGTACATGAATGATAAAATGGTTTTCTCCGATATTTAAGAAGTTACAAAAGAAACCAATATTTTAAAATTTCCTTACGGCATGCTTACGTTAGCAGAAAGGAAAAGGTTTAGCAAAAGTAGCCTATTTTTAAAGCAAATTGGCCCGCGTAGCGTAATGGTTAACGCGTTTGACTTCTAATCAAAAGATTCTGGGTTCGACTCCCAGCGTGGGTGCAAATTAGTTTTTTTTTTGAATTAACATTTTTGCTACCACTGCTCTCTATTAGTTTTACTCTTTTTTTTTATTTAATGGGAGAGACTATTAGTTAGTCTTTTTTATTTGATACGAGTTTTAATAATGTAAATATGTAATTATAATGCTAATGGTACAAACGAGACGGGGGTGAAAGAAAAAGAAAGATAAAAAAGGGGAAAAAGCAAAAAGAACAAAGCACAGAAAAAAATAGCAGGGAACAAATTCAAATTTGCTATGATGAAAGAAAAATCATTATGAAGAAAGCATAAACTATGAAATAAATAAGGTAGAAAAAAAGTAGTAGGCATAGGGAAATAAATACATATCAATAAGAGGTCAAAGCGAAAGGAAAAAAGCAAATATGCATTAAGATTTAATTCTAAACGGCCTTTCTTGCATCCAGATCAACAATCATGTCTCTATCTTCGAAATAGTAACCGAAGTTAATTAATAACTCTGAACAAATTTCCTTAGCACCATCGAATGGAGTCAAATTAGGAGCCATCAAAACAGAAATAGCACTGACACTCATCTTGTTCAAATCCTTGTGTTCCAGAACTCTTTCAAAGTACTTGAATAACACGTATAAAACATCAAAATTTAGAGTATCTAGTTTGGTTATCACTTGTTTGATTTGAGGCACAGTTGTCTTGAAATCTGTGGATAGGGTCAACGACATTAATTGCTTGGCCTCCTCTTCTGGAATGATTGTCACTTTTAAAGTTCTCAAATAACGTTTCAACAAGGTAGCCACTGAGTGAACATCTGGCTTAGTCTCCAAATTGCCCAAATCACAGTCATAATCAGCATTGAATTTCTGTTGGATTTTATTCACTTCAGCCATCATACCGTTCAATCTAAAAATACCTTCATTGTAAACTGCATTCTGTTGAGTCAAGTAATCTAAGCAACGGAACACAATCGATGGCACTGGTCTATTATCGAATTTGAAGTCAGGTGACAATTTGAACGATTCCTCCAATGTGGAACCAAAATACTTAGGTGTGATATCAAGTTTTTGGAACACAGCACCATCATTCTTAGTTGGTGTCATAGACACTTGAGACACATCTGTGAAACTTGTATTGCTTGGACCAGACCCGGGAGCATTACTGTTGCTCTGAAGAGTACTTGAATATGGCATGGCCTTGAATTCTAATACATTATTATCATGGGAGTTGGTACGACCTGGCGTAGTAAACACTGGAGGAGGCATCTGAGAATCTCTGGATCTCTTCAAGTTGAACCATTTAGATGATGATGTATTGGACGAGGGATCATGACCATTAGAGTTTGGAGTGTGAATTGATTCAGCGATAGAGCTTGTATCAAAGTTATGATGAGAAGCAGCTGATGGTGAAGCCAAAATACTTTGGTAATCACCATTTGAACCTTGAGCGTCGTTAATCAATCTCAACCAATCTTCAGCGTCCTGCACTGATTCAGCGTAATATTGTTGACTCTTACTCTTGAACGCCTTCTTCTTTCTCTTACCGAAATTCAAAACTTGGTTATCTCTAGACACAACAAGATCATTCATATTGTAATAATCCATAGAACCAGAGTTGACATCTTTAACAGTTAACGTGCTCTCAATGGTATCATACACAAACTGATGTAACTTGAAATTCTTCTTCAATCCCTTAGAACCCACAGTCACAAACACAGCGTCCTTTCTGGAAACATCATGAGTATCATCAGGGATAAAAAATGCCTTGAAGATGTTCCACATGTTACTACTCTTAGGTTGTTGTTTCATCAGTCTGCACAATTCAGCAACATACATTCTGATGATTGTCTTTTGTGTATCCCAGATATTAGGATCAACCTTCAAGAAATGTGCAGGATCAGGTAACGTAGGTAAATTGATTGGCCCCTTTCTTCTCAATTCAATATCCATTTGTAAGAAGGAAGAGTACAATTGACGCACTTGGTATAATGGAATAGGTGGACCACCACGTTCACTTGAACTTACCATGAATTTGATGTGGAAATCAGTTTTTCTATTCGTTATAGCATTAGGATCCACAACCGAGAGCACTGAAATCACTGTGGTATCCATAGAGTTACTCAAATAATCAAATTCAGATTCAGATGATGGAGATTGTTTGATTTGCACAGAGGATGGAGGCACCAAAGTAGAAGCGGAATCCTTGACCAAACGATTATCCGGCTGATCCTTTTTATTATGTAACATGTTGGAAATTATATGGGGAGCATGAGGAGAACGCATTCTGTGAAGTGGAGATGGAGCTCTTGGTGAGTTCTGTTGAGTTTGACTATCTGGAACTGGCAGGTACTTTCTTGGTGACGGGGTATTCAAGGCGGCCACTCCGGTATTCTCAGAATTAACCTTTGGAGTATTGAAGCCAGAGTATAGGGAGTCATTATCAGCCCTGAAGAATGTCATTTGCTGAGGAGTCACTGGGGCAGAAGGAGGAGCCGGGATAACTGGAGACGAGGAGGAAGTGTTATTAATGGAGATTGGAGGAGGAATAGTGTGATTTCCAGATGGAGATCTAGAATGAGAATGTATAGACCCGATACTACTTTCAACCTCTTGAATGTGAGGCCCAGTAGGGTGACGAGAAGTAACCTGTGAGACATGTGGTTGAGATTTGACACTGTTAGCTTGAGTGCTTGCTACCGAGTTAGCAGGAGTTAGCTTGTTAAAACTGTTATTTAGAGTCTCACTGAATTGATCAGATTTCAGTGGTGATGTGAGAGCCTTATAATGAGGTTCCTTAGGGTGGTTACCAAATTGAGTACTAGAGGAGTCATCATGAATGAAATTGAAATCCTGGGTGTCATCAGCAAATTCTCCATTGTTAGTGGCATCGGAAAGATCAGCCGTTATCACAGAATTTCTCAGTGGAGAAGTCATTGAAGCAACACTATCTCTGAAAACAATTCTCTGTCTACTTGGTGATTTCCGTCTTGGTGACGAACCCAATGTCAGTTCAGGGTCTGATAATGCCCTTGTGACTTCAGCCAGACTTTTATCATCTAGTTTACTAGTGGCAGCAGTGGACACGGCATCTCCTGTTTTACCTGGAATATTCAATGCAATAGTCGGTGACGACATAGCGAGTTCTTCATGTTCAATAGGAGGCTGTAGTTGGGGTTGCTTACTTGGTGACACAAAATTGGAATAGTTGGAATTAGAATAGTTAGAACTTGTAGCAGAAGCAATGGTACCGTTACGACCTAGGACACGACGTTCATTTCTTTCAGGGACTTCAATTGGAGGAACATAATTGCTGTGCATGCGTTCTGGAGATTCCACAATGGAACTATCAGAGATGGATGCATCTGACATAGTTGGAGAAGCTGACTTTGTGTGAGACGTGGTTTTCTCTAGTAATTCTTGTTGTTTCAATGGAGTATCGAGTGGGTTCAATATAGTGTTGTTACCAGTTGACATATAATTGTTATTATTATCATGATGCTTTGTATCCATTTGTTGCTTATTTTTGAGGCCTTCTAACTCTATTTTCAATTTAGCTATTGTTTGATCTTTATGGGCCAGTTGACTTAACAGATCTTTGATTCTTTGTTGCAAGTGCTCATTTTCCTGAAGGAGATCTGATGTATTTGTCGCTGACTTTTTATCGTCCACTGGTTTCGGTTGTGTTGTTGGTATCGTTGTAGCTGCTGCTTTCGACTGCTGTGATTCCGGGATATCTTCTAGGGTTGTTGTTCCATTACTCATTAAAGTTGAATTACCAGCCTCTGCAGGAGAGGATTCTCTAATGTTGACATCACTCAGGGTAACTGCAGTATGGGAAATTTGTTTCTGTGGAGAATTAGTGTAATCGTTGAGATCAATCGCGTATTGATCTATGGTGTCAGCCAAAGGATTATCGATAGAGGATGATGATTCATTGATTTTATTATTAAGAGACTTCAGTGGATGACTATCAGTCAACTTGTCTGCACTGATGATGGGATCATCATCTAATTGTTCTGGTATCTTTGAATTCAATAGTTTCTGCGTTATATGGTTGGTATCCTTGTGAATATCTGATGTTGTCGTTGTGACACTCGTGATGCTTGTTTCTAATGATCCGTCGACTTGTTGAGGATATGAACTAGCTGTGGAATCTTGAGAGGATCCTGATCCCAAGTTGGACGCGTTATTAAGCGGTGCCAGCTGATTCGTTTCTATGGACGCTGACATGTGTTCAATATAAATGTATTTTTTTTTTGGTTGGGTTTTTGATTTATATTAACCCTATTCCTCAAAGTAATTAATGACACGTCAGTGATGGAAAATGGTAATCAACTAGAACTTTACTTCTTGTATGAGTTGAAATGTATATGATAATATTGAATAAGTTTTGAAATGGGGAAAGGGCGATATGGGCCGTAATTAGAATATGAATTTGAACCCTGCCAGACTCAACCAAGAAAAAAAAAACTGTGTTTGACACGTCCTGGTGAGAATTAAGTGACGACGTTTTAGAGTTTAGTTCGTATTTTGAGGGGAGAAGGTAAAGGTATAAGGGGAAGGCTCGATGGCTGGGCTGTAGATATTCCTTTGGTACTTGGCGGGGCTGGTTGGTGAACTGAAAGTAGTGGTAGCACAGGTATACATACTCATCTACAGATATGTGTCTCACAACATACACGTTAAAGCAATCGCGTAAATTTCACAATTTCATACAATTTATTACAATGAACATATAAAGATTATACAATAACATACACACATGCACATACATACATACATCCAACCTATTTCTTAGCAACGGCCTTTCTTGGAGACTTTTCACTATTCTCTAAGGAAACGTATTCCTCCCACAACTTCACTAATTGCTTCTTTTCATCATTCTCAATTTGTAACTTCTTCTTAGTGGATTCTAATTCTTTAGTCAATTCATCATTCTCCTTACCGAGCTTCTTCAGAACATTTTGATATTTAATCTCGAACCCCTTCTTCAGAGCGGCAACCTTCTCCTCATGCTTGGAAGAATATTGTAAATACAAATCTTGGGCAACCTTCTCAAGTTCAGACTTCATGTTCTTGTCTTGCTCTCCAATCTTGGCAGCTTGTGCACTAATTTGCTCTCTAGAAGTCTTTAATTGCTTTTGTAATCCTTCCAATTCCTTCTTCACTTCGTCAACGTCACCACCAGCGTTGACTTGTGCGCGCAACTCGGCAATCAAAGTATCCTTTTCATCATTGACAGCTTTCACGGTAGCTAATTGCTTTTGGCAATCAATGAGTTCCACCTGGAGAGTATCCAATTTAGCTTGTAACTGTTCACGATCATTAGCAAATTGTAACTTGGAAGCCTCACTAGCCTGCTCACTAGACTCCAGAGATTCCACTTTACTGACTAATGCGGTATACTTCTCAGTGACTTGCTCTAATTCCTCAACGAGTTTCTTGGAGGAAACCAGTTGATCTCTTTGTTCCATCTTAAGTGTATCCACGGAGGCTCTAGAGTCAACCAATTCTAACTGTAGCTTGGTAACATTGGCCTCCAATGCAGTGATAGTCCTGTTAGCATCATCATTTATTTGAGTTTTACTGGCAACTTCTTCAGTTAAGGTGGTCACTTGAGTACGTAATGATTGAAGTTCCTCATCGGCACCAGTTTGTAAATTCATCATTTCATTGAGTTTTTCTTCAATATCTGATTTCTGTTGCTGTAATTCATCAATCCGTTCGGTTTGTGATGTTATCTGAGACTCGGCAGCAGCATGTGACTCAATAAGGCTAGCCTTTTCATTGGATAATTCGCTGATTCCATATTGTAATTCCTGAATCTTGTCAACTGATTCCTGTGATTGCAATTCTAACTTCCTGGACATGGCCATCAACTTATGGTAGATGCTCTTCAATTTGTTTAATTTGGAGGTGTATAATTTATTCTTAGATTGAGATGCCATCAGTTGCTTATCCAATGAAACAATGGACTCCTTAGAGGTGTCCACTTCCACAGTGAGTGCTGCATTGAATTTCACCAAGTTCTTATTCTCTGCCGTAATGCTTTCCAGTTCATCTTTCAAATAGCTGGTTTGTGCCTTGGATTCAGTTAATTCCTTGGATATCACTGAGATTTCTTGTAATTTATCTTTCAAATTGGATTGCAATGATTCAATGGATTCCTTATATTTTGATTTAATTGCATCAACTTGTGAAACAGAAAAATGGTCACCATTACCGGATTCTTCAACTTCCTCAAGCATAGGCTCATCATCAATATCGTTATTGAAAATAGCACTGAACAAATCTAATTGAGAGTTCTTAGAGGAAGAGTTCAATTTGATAGGGGACATCACTTCTGCTTTTCCGTATTCATTATCATCATCGTTGGCTTCCAAGGAAGAGTTTGCAGCAATAGAGGAGATATCATTAATGGATAATTTTGATTCATGTTTATTCTTTAAATCTCTGATGACTTCGGTTTCACCCTCGATTTCATTTTCATCCAAGATGGTACCATTAGAAACATTGGCTAATGGACTGTTTTGTAAGTCTTGATTATCATTGTTTAATTCAGCGTCATCTATCAATCTTGAATGGTGGGATCTCAAAGGTGTAGTGGCTTCTTTATGTTCTCTAGCTGGAGTTTTGAATGAGGTGTCGGCGTCTTCAAAGTGTTCATTGTCTTCTTGTGTTTCCTGGTGTTGTCTCTTTGTATCACCTTCAGCGGTGGCATCCGAGTGTCTCTTACTTGATGCTTTTCTGCCCTGATGGATTCTCAAAGGGGATGAGTGCAGGTCTTCATCATCTTGATGAGTTTCAGCAACCAATTTTAAAATCGATGAGTTACACAAGTCACCACCTGCAGCAACAACCATTTTGTGGATCTGTTCCTCTGCTTCTGCCAATTCTAGTTGATTATCCGTGGTATTAGCCTGAATTGTTTTGTTTTCCTTACCCACACCTTCGAGTGCAGCGGTGAGGTCTTGTTTGGCACCAATCATCAAAGAATCAATCTTCTTAGCATTCATAGAGTCCTTGACACATGTTAACGGGTGTCTAGCAGGAGTCACCATGCGGGCATTCCCCTTAGGAGACAACGTTGTTCTCTTAGCAGCTGTTGATTGTGTATGGATATGATGGTGTCTAGTTTCGTGTTTGTAAGTCAATCCATGTGGGATATTCTTGAATGCATCAGCAGTACTAGTAGAAGTACCACTGGTAGCAGATTTATTCTCTGTGGTAGACATGGCTATTCTATTTTATAAATCTGTATAAGTGAAACAGAGGAGAGGGAAAGAGGGAAATACTAGTAATTTCATAGAGAAATATTGTTTGTTTACAATTTTTTTTAAAAAAGCGTGCCCCCAGCCGGCAGTACCGACGCGTAATTCGAATCCCCCTGTTAAACGTCGATAGGTCGATATGTGTGATACACTACCATGTTTCTTCGTTCAAAATTAAATTCGTAATTGACTAAAAAAGAAGAATGGGTTAGACAAGCTTACTTAAAGTTATAACAGTGGTAAGCACAAAATTGATTATAATACAAGATGTCTAACAAGGAATGTGTATGTATTAAAGATTAATATTTGATTAGAAACTTTTCCATCTGTGAAAACTCAATTGCAAATTAATTCAATTGCGATCAGAATGGAAGATACAACTCTATTTGATAAAAATTATTGCCCCTTTTACGATTTACTAACCACCATAAATACAGGCTGATCTATATGAGAGAATCATCAATGATGTTATCCAAGAATCCAGACAGGATTTCGAGGATTCCGGAATAGATGAACAAACATTAATGGATTTGAGAAGAATATGGAGAGATCGGTTATCTAAGACTAAAGTGGCTACTTTTTCATGGAATAATGAATCGGATGATTCATCCGATGATGAACACAACAACATCAACAATAATAATAATAGTGGTGAATTGATGAATTCACAACAATTTCAAAATGCCATGGACGGGTCCGCTGGTGATTTGGGAGTGCATGGACTTCATCTGCCACAGTCTGATTTGGCATTGCCAACGTCTCTACCTAAACAAGAAGATTCCAATATCCACACAGGAATAGTGTTACCAGGTGGGAATACCATTGGACAAGCTGATGGTGCAATTGAATTTGAAATCACACTCGATAATAGTAGGTCCAAGACTACGACGATAGAAAAATTAAGAAAGAAGAAAACCAAGAAGAGAATAATACAACAGGTGGATGGATCAGCATTCGATTCTGATGACGACGACGATGATGATAATGGATCCGATTTAGGAGTCGACTCTGATGAAATCAATTCTGATTTAGATGATCCAGATGAAGAAGACGATCACAATGATGACGATGATAACGAAGATCCAGAAACTAATATCATGCTTTGCCTTTATGATAGAGTGCAAAGAGTGAAGAACAAATGGAAGTGCACTTTGAAAGATGGTGTGTCTAACATTGAAGGAAAGGATTATGCCTTCCAAAAAGCTACAGGTGATTCTGAATGGTAGAGAGCACTTGTATCAAAAATATACATATACACACCTATTTTTTTTCTTACTCTGTGTGTATCTCTTTTCTTTATAATTCTCCTATACTGTTTTGTCTTTTCTCTGATTTACTACCTCTCTCCTCCCCCCGCCCCCACAAATAACGAAAATTACCATATATGCTAAGATTAATATGCGTACGTTGAGAAATTCAAATTTTTTTCGTCGTTGAATAAAAATCCGTAGATACCATCTTCATCATCGTTTTTTATCCTGAACTATATATACCCACCACCACAGCAAATGCTACGACTACGACTACGACCAAACTGCATACCACTGGTCAATCAAAGACTTCTTTCGACAACAACGATACTGTTAAATGGCAAACCACAAGTTCCAAAGACAGAACTAGCACCGACTCAAGACTCTCAAGTTCAGTCTTCAGAACAGTCTGCCGATCTCACACCAGACCAACTAGAGAAGATTTCTCAGATAACATCATCATTATATCAACCGAAGAATCCCTTCTCTGAACGTTCTAAATCTGCTTTAATTGAAGAGAAAATCAAAAGCATAGAAGAACGGTTAGCGCAACAACAGAAAAATGATGAGTTAAAATTACAACAGATCTTGATAGAAGAACAAGATGCATTGAAACCAACTTTAGCCGATTTCAAGAGACCTCTCACGTCAATGTTCTTGTTTGCATCTGCTGTCTACTTGGGATTACAATACCTTTGGGTGCACTTGATGAGTGAAGAACACATTGAGACGATGGAGGCTAAGACCAGAGAATATGAAAATATTATTCAACAACTATTAGACGAACAAAAGCAAATACTGGACACTGCAGGTGGTGTCACAGTTAATGGAAAACCTCATAAGAGATTCTGGTTATTCTGAGTTTAGTTTTACGTTTTATTTTTAAAGTCCTTATGTGTACATAGACAAAATGCTATATTTATAAATTAATTTCAAGAGTACGTAACTTTAAAATATCTATTTAAGCACCAAAGAACTTTAAGGTGGAAACCTTACCAGCGGCAGTCAATTCCTTAGCAACTTCATCGAAGGTAGCCTTAGCGGAGGCAGCATCGGCACCACTCAACTTGGAAGCGACTTCACCCAACTTGACATCATCAAAGGCATCAATCAAAGTTTCCAAATCGGCATCAATGATAGTAGACTTATCTTCAGCACCAAAGTAACCGTTATCCTTAGCAGCAGATCTAACAGCTCTCTTGTTCTTCTTCTTAGCGTTCTTAGCAGCTTCCTTGGCCTTCTTAGAAGATTCCTTAGCAACCTTAGCGGCAGCTTCAGCTTCAGCCTTAGCCTTTGCGTCAGCTTCAGCCTTAGCCTTAGCAGCTTCAGCAGCCTTGTTAGCACCAGCATTAGCCTTGTTCTTCTTAGCCTCCTTGGCTTCCTTATCAGCTTGCTTGAATGCCTTGATTCTTGGATCTTCAGTGTTGGCTCTTTTCACTAAATCGGATAATCTCTTGTTATCATCAGTCTTCTTCTTCTTTCTAGCATTGTTGTTCTTCTTTTCAATGTATCTCTTGTGGTCTCTGTTGGAGGTATCATCTGGGACATCTTCATCTAAGAACTCGAAAGTTCTCCAAGAGTCAAAGTTTTGCCAGAACTTGTAGAACAATTCAACTTCCTTCTTTGTAGAATTGGCATCACCTAAGGATGGAACAGGTTGCTTGTTAGAGAATCTAGCTTCAGAAGCAAACACTGGACCCCAAGCTTCGTAGAAATCGTATGGTAATTCACCCTTAGTCTTTGGCTTTGGAGGAGGAGCAACGTCGGCGTTGAAATCACAAGAATCAAATTGCTTTCTCTTAGATGGATCTAACATCAATTCATAAGCCTTTTGGATAATCTTGAAGAACCCATCTTGTTCTAAACCACCTTGAGCACTCTTCTTATCTGGGTGGTGAACTAAGACTTGCTTTCTGTGAGCCTTGATGATTTGTTCTTCAGTAGCCTTGTATCTCCATTTTTGTAAACCTAAAACGGCATACAAATCACATTCCTTCCAATCTCTTGGATCGTGAGTCAACAAGTCAATGTCTTGGTTAGTGTCGAAGTCGTCATCATCGTTGGCTTCATCAACCTTGGTGACGTTCTTGTCAGCTTCGATCTTTTCGTATTCAGACCAAGTGTGACCTCTTAAAGTTCTAGTAGCGTGGGCTAAGAAGTACTTGCCGACTGGTTCGACAGGTCTCTTGATAGACGCAGAGTAATTGGCGACGGCCTTAAAGTCGCCATCAAAGTTAGCTGGTAATGCAGGTAAAGACATGGTTATTTTGCTAATGTTAGTAAAGAACAATCATTCCAGTAATTGAAATAACTCTTTTTTCGAAAAAAATAAAATTTTTTTTCCAAAGAAGAAGAGCTGCCAGTTTTCAGTTGAGTGTCATTAACTGTGATCTCTTATTAAGAGAGAAAGAAAGAGAGAGAGGGAGATGGTTAAGTAGTTGTTTGTGGTGAATACAGGTATACAATGAGTTCTACTTTAGATTTACAACAACAAGAGTTAGTTCTATACAGGGATAACACCGTTATTACACACAAGATCTTGAAGGATGGATACAACCATTTGAACTTGATACTACATACACAATCCAATAAACCAACTTGGTTGAATCTAGCGTTGATAGAGAACTGTCTATTAGACACTTCTTATCTAAATAACAACACAGCTTCCACATCAGCTTATACACTGCAGAATCCTAAGAGTTTGGTACTTTTCGCTTCCTTTATAAATGATTCGAAGACTTATGCTAGACAATTCAAGAAGTTTTTGAAATTCGATATAGACGATTCACGGCAACACCGTCATTTCAAATTCATCACATTTCTTCATGGTGTGGATAATTGGTTCACGGAGCTACTCTCTGAAGTCACTAAAATGACTAAACTTTCTAATGGTAAGAAATTGAATGTTTTTTTGGAAAATCCGGAATTTATACTATATCTCTCTGCAATGCAGGATCACCAAGACTTATTGGCAAAGCTACAGAAGATTAATTCTGTTGCCAATCTTTTCATAATATCAGGATTTGACAAATCGTTATTGAATCACTCTGAATTGAATAATGATCTCTGTACAATCCATTCCAATGTGATTATTCCTTTGATTCATAAATCCAATTTAATCATTCAATTGCAACCATTGAGTACAGGTAGAGCAGACGATGTCACGGGGGAATTGAAAATTAATAGAGGTTGCCTACCGGTGGAAGGCATTGATATAAATGAAAGAGAATATTTATATTTGGTTAGCAAAGAGGGTAACATTAAACTGTTTTACAGATAAATAATAAATAATTATATATAGAAAGTCTTTTAATTTTTTTTTGATCATTCAACGATTTCTGTGATAATTGTAGTAGTCATCCAATGCAAATTCAATACCACACCGGGTACGTAACAAAGGGTATATTGGCCACACCGACCGTTCACCTACTTGTATCCAATAAGGAATGTTTTCTGTGTATTTGTTGACATCAAATATTCTACTGAAATCTTTAACAAGAGTTCTCAACTCAGGAACAATGGTGATCTCTCCATTCTCAAACCGTGGAGTCTTCTCATCGATGGACATCCACTTGAAGCAGCTAAATAACAATCCGAACATGTCCAATATCTCTGACCGGTGACGGATCTCCAAGCTTATCAAACTTTTAAGATTAGTGAGAAGCAGTGATGACGTAGGAGAGTGTCTGAGATCGTTACCAATCAAGGGAGCTAAGTAGGGTCTCGCTAGTGACACCACAAAGTTATTAACATTGAACAGTTCAGTCAGTCTGGTGTAAGGAGAAATAGGAGTATGTGAACTTGGGTATGTGATAGATTTCGCCTGATGGGGAGACTTGTATTCACATTTCCGGCCGAGATTACTCATCTTGCACAGTTCACTATCGGAAGTCTTTATGTATAACTGACAAATATCATCATTGAACACTTCATTACCCAATGAACAATAAATAGCACTCTGTAAGGTAACGTTAGGTGTGGTGATGTAGTTCAATAATGTAGGAATGGAATTGTCAGTTGGGTGCACAAAGATATTCAATATTCGGTTAGTTTTCAAGTGTGCCTCTTCAAATGTCATATCACCAACCTTCCATTTTACATATTCCATGAACAACAATAAGTCTTGGGAGTATCCCTTCTTGAGCACATTTTCCAAGATGTTACTTGAGTCACCAATGTTATTGAAAATAGCCTTAGGGAACAACGATGTCAAGTTATGTAAATTATCATCGAGTTCGGTGTCATCCAGAGAACAGATGAATGCTCCCACAAGAGCCCCCATAGCTGATCCAGCAACAACACGGGGCAATAGCCGCTCTTGATACATAGCTTTAACCACTCCGAGATGCACAAGCCCAAATAGCGAGCCACCTTGCAGAACTAAAGCAGTTGTACCCAGGGCCTGCCGGGAGTCATGGAAGAAATCTAATTTGACTTGATTGAAGTTAGTATACCCAAAGATAGTATTATTAGATGGTAATTCCAGTTTGTCCAAATATTTGATGCAGTCAAACACCTCATCTATGTATTCCTCGATGAGTATCTTGGTACCGTTGTATGATTTGTTGTATAATTGTTTACTGGATATACCACCAAAGTTTCTCAATAATCCACACCTAAGTACTCCTAACATGCGGTAATAGTCTCCTTCGAGTCTGGCTGTTCTCAATTCCGTTAATCGGTCCGATATCAATCTGTAGTCGTACCTGTTACTTCTAAAATTTCTCCGCCAAATGTCATTACCATTGAGTTTATCAATTTGTGAAGTGATATGCTCGTATTCTTCGTAGGTTTTAACCTGTGCTAGTGATTTCTTCAACTCCTTGATATGAGAGTAGAATATTAGAGACCAAAGACGTTTAACCCAAAAGAATGTCACATCCCATACAAGAGAAATAATCTTCCAGATGATGGGGGGCGTATGACCCACAATCACAGAAGTCACAAACAAAAACGCCATAGAGAGAGTCCTAGAGACTCTCTGATGCTTATTATGTTTACCTAGCACACTGAAGTTGGGTATCAACATGGTTTATCTGAAGATAACACTATAGAAGGAAAAGACAATAAGATACATAGAGAAAGCGGGTTTTAAACTTTTTTTAGCAGCAGTTGCCGGTTACACACAATATAAACAAATTTAAATGTTTTTCGGTAATTCATTTGTTTTAATACACTCAAGGGACATTCATTAATCATATAGATAAAGGGTAAATAGATATCGGCCTATACCAATAACAACAACAATGACAATGCTGTATCTATTGCTTTTACCTATACTTGTTTACGCTATAGCGTTATCCCTAATAAATTTCGCTTTTCGGGGGAAGTTAACCATTGGATTATTCTCTTGGTTACAATTGTTCCACGTCAAGCTCACACTGAAACAAGCTACAATCAAGTTCGACTCAGTGTCTCTGAACATTCATTTCTCCAAGCTTCTTAAGTATCACTCTGATGACAAGAGAAGAAAATTCTTGGACATCAGGCTCGACACAGTCACCGTGAAATTACATCAAAAGACCGATCTTACTTCCGAGAAACCATCAAAACAAACCAACACCAAGAATTCAAACAAACATTTCGGTAAACTGCTATCCCAGGTTGGATCAGTACTTCAAAGGTTCCCCATCGGAATCCATATTCGTTGCCTGAAATTGGTCGGGGATGGCCCGGAATTTCTCTCTACAGGTAATATCGCCATCAATGTGTTCTCCGATCCTGATATCAAGAAGGGTTTCACAGCATTATCCGCTTCAGTAAATGTTTTGGCATTCACTACTGACTCGGGAGATATTATGAGGGAATTGAAAATAGAATTGGCTACTTTATCTGATAACTCCGATGCTAGATTACACATTCAAGATACAAAGTTAAATATCTCTCTGGAAGAATTGGATGTCTCGGTGGAATCTCTCAAGAAGAGACTCAATACATTAATACCTAAGAAAGTTACTCCAGCTGTCTCTGTGCCGGTGACGCAGAAGAAACCGATTATCAGACGCACGGAATCCGGTGAAATTGACCGTGAAAACTTGAAAATCAAGGAATCCCAACTTCGTGACCTCTTGAAAAGATTCTGGATAGATAATGCCAAGATATCATTTGATAACTTGAAAGTGCGGACCAAGGATGTTATTCTCAGCTTGGTGAGCGCTAAATTTAATATTGAACATGGCCAGCAGGGCAGCACTCCTCGGATTGAAGAACATATCAAGAGTTCAGCTACTTTTGACAACTTGACTATTAC
Organism: Ambrosiozyma kashinagicola; assembly: GCA_001599075.1. Classification (NCBI taxonomy): domain Eukaryota; kingdom Fungi; phylum Ascomycota; class Pichiomycetes; order Pichiales; family Pichiaceae; genus Ambrosiozyma; species Ambrosiozyma kashinagicola. Next base: position 127,399 of record BCGA01000004.1, read on the forward strand.
ACCTACTACCACTAAGAACACGTCTTTGTATATCGGATTCATTAATCATATTGGTTTTGTTAACTTCGCTGAAATATTTGAAATCCTTGATAACTTAGATGACGCTGAATACATGAAGGCTTCTATTGACCGTAATCACTTCTTAATATTATCGGCACTCACAGTTACCGTTGTTAATATGGATACCACATTGGATGATCTTCAAATTCTTGCCGCAGAGCAAAAGAAGAAGAAACAAGCCAAAAATGCAAAGCAAATGTCACCTGCTCCAGTTGAGGAATTGGCAGAACCAGAGGACACACAGTTCAGCAGAAAAACTATAGTTATGCTGTCGTTGTTGCAGAGACTGAGATCTAGATTCCAATTGTTGGGTACCAAGTTTTCTCTAGGGTTGGACGATAATATAAAGGCCGAAATGTTCACTGAGGATTTCGTCATTGATTCTGCTTTGGCTGATAACTCCTCCTCAATTTTTGACACCCATTCCAAGATGTTCTCCATGAAAACTATCAGTGTGTTTGCCCGGAGTCTGCAATTACGGTTCTCTACGAATAAGAAAAGCTACAGTTTGCTTACCACCGAGGGATTCAACTTGTCGTACGGTGTTCAAATCGAAGATAATAAACCAGTTATTGATGAAATTAACATTAATTTAGGTACAATTAAAGTTAGTTTACTTGACATTAACCTCTTTAAACATCTTTATAAAGTTGCTAGAAAGTATGATGTGTTGGAAGACAATGACGCCTCTGTTGAAGAAATCGAGGATGAACCTGAAAATGAAGAGCATGAATCACCTCCAATAACGACAAGGCCAAAATCTGCTACTGTTCTACCGGAAATCATTAAATATGTGAATTTCAAGTTCAAGAAATTTGAATTTACTTCCTGCTTCGCCAGTCCTGTCAAATATTATGATGGTATCGATCAGACTGAGCTTAACAAATTCCAAAGAGGCTTTACCATGGGAATTAGCGACATCTCAGTTACCTTTGATAATAATATTGATGCTCAAATTCTGGATTTCCGAATTGATCATACAATCTTCAAATTGATTAGAGATTACGCTAACGAGCATGTAGATGGTTCATTTGAGAAATTCTTATGCACCAACGAATTCCAATTGAAATATACCTTGTTGAATAATAGAGTCTCTGTTGTTCTACCGACTATTGATTTAGTGTTTTCCCCCGAAATTATGTGGTCCATTTTATTTGTTTGCTCCATTTTGAAATCAATTTTACCAAAGCTTGCAAAGAAGAAGAAACCAAAGTCGCTAAAGCACAAGCATAAACTGAATGATGAGTTACATGTTTTGATAGGTCTACACTTGATTATGATTAAACTTGAACTTCCTCACGGTATCGATGCTGTGCTAGAAATCGACTCGCTTGAGACATTGTATGTCCCATCCATTGAAAATGCTTTGACAGTTCGTTTGAATGCCTTTAGAATGTACGGTATCAATCCTCATGTACCAGATAAATGGAGTTTAATTCTTATTCTAAGCAGATCAAAGACTAGAATTTCTCTAGACAAGGCTCTTAAAGAGGATGAAAGCCAAATTGATATCACTGCTCAATCATTCAGATTTGAGATTCCATTTGAATATGTTTTTTTCCAATTCTTCGATAACTTACGTGCCTTTATGAAATCATTCAGCCAGGCTAAGAAGATCTTGAGCTATGTCTTGGAAATTGAAGATGATGTTACTGATTTTACGGTTAATCCAATCGATCCATCTGAGGCTAAGACACCTGTTAAGATGCCAAAGATTAAATTCAAGACTAATAAGTTTAGATTCTGCATGCATGATGACCCATTTGAGTTTGAATTGAACCGTACCTTCGCACTAGGTAAGATAGAACAGAAGGTGAGAATCACGAAATGGGCGGCCTTTGATGACTATGAACAAGAGGTGAGGGCATCACTCCCTGCTAAATACCCTGCTCTAACTTTTGTGAATGGATCTGCAGTTATGCCAAAGAATTTTGACTTAAAGAGAATCATAAAACTACATGAAGCCCAACGAAACGGTGAAAAATTTGTCAATGCTGCCAAGTCTCCTCTTGCTAGGGAGTTGTTAAGTGATGAGGAAGAACAATGCATTCATTACCTTAAGGATATCCATGAACTTATCGAATTACCGAAGGAGAGACTAAGTGCTAACATCAGTAAATCTTGGATTGAACGTGTTTCATTACTTCGGTCACTTCATGAATTGAAAGATCCACCTAATAAGAATTCCGGCGACGTCTTAAATGATCCATTGATCTCAAAAGAATTCCTTGAAAGATATCCAGTGTTGTCTTCCGTCGGCGTTGATCCACTATTTTGCTTTGATTTGTCTAATGTTGTTTTGAATCTAGACCAACCTAATTTTGGGTTAGATAATTATAGAGACTTTTTGCATGAAATTGGTGGTGGAATGCCTAGAGATATGAGATATGGTATATTAGTTCCGTTGAATTTGCAATTAGATTGTAAGAAGGCAAAGGTTCAAATAAAGGACTACCCTCTGCCATTCATAATGTTTGGTGGTGATCAGCATGATGAGAATGGGTGTGTCAGATTCTCGGGTGATGTTGTTGTTGCAGAACAGATGTACGTTCCAGATGAAATCAGATACAATTTTGTTCCTTTTGTTTCCCAATATGATGACCCTGAGTCCCGAAATTCATTGTACGCCTGTCATGTTGCTCGTACCATGACCACAGTTAAATTCTACTCTGATTTGGATGTTACAGTCACATCTAACAGAAAAAGTATTGTCTCCTGGGCTGTTTCCTCCCAACCAGCTCTTGGTTATGCGATGGATAGTTTTGATACTTTGTCCAAACCCCCATTAGATATCAGTGAAAAGATTGGTTTCTGGGATAAGATTCCATTGATGATGCACGTCAAGGCAGACTTCAAGATGAAGAATGGTCTCTGCTTGTTCATAAAATCGACGGAATCTCCGTACATGTTACTTGGTCAAAATGCTGGTTTTGGCTTTGTTTGGGGTGGTGCGACCGATTTGAAGATTAACAGCACAGGTAGATCCGAGGACTTGCTTATAGTTGAGAGTAAAGCTTTTGAAATCATTATTCCTACTTTTGAAATTCCTCAATTCAACAAAATAATTGAAGGTGATGTTCCAGAAATCAATTACGCTGTCCATAAGAGGGTTTTGAAGTTACAAAATGATCCCGTTGTCTGGAAATTGGGGTTCATTTTTGAACGTAATGCCAATAATGAAATTGATTATATTCCAGGTTCTGTTGCTAGAAGTAGAGAATTTAAACCACACTACGATGTTAAGTTAAAGAATAATATTTACTTTACGAATGAAGAGGAGAAGATAGGCTACGATTCCTACGAGGGATATAGAAGTCACTACATCCACATGTCTGTTTCTGTTGAGTCAAGATCTGATTTCTCCAAGAATTCTGCTCATTTTTCTCCATTAACTTTTGCTCATTTCTACACTTGGTGGAACACTTTCAAAAGTTCCAATGGTTTACCCATCAAAGAAGGAAAAATGTTCAAGAATGCACTTCTCGATCACAGACCTTCCCAGAAATTTGGTGCCCATTTGTTCTCCATTAGTTATGGTCTTTTCTTAGATTCTTTATACCTTACCCATGTTTACAAGTATTCTGATGACTCATCTAACAACAATGTTGGTTTCACTGGACTGAAGTGTCACATTGACTCATTCTTGGTTGATTTACATCAAACAAAAAAGGAAACCACTGTTTTTGATCAAGCAAGAAACCAATATAAGAAGGTGTGGTCCTTGGCAATGGCCAATGCATTAATTGACAGTCAGAAATGTGATTTGCGTGTTCTTACTGCCATTTTTGAAGAAACTTCTGCCACTGGTCTTTTGGCTCGTGAAATTGGTATTCTCGATTCATCTAGTGCTTCCCTTTCGTTTGATGCCAGTTCGGGAACCTCCTCTCATGATCTTGGAAGCGAATACTCTGAGCCATCTTGGCTTGATATGGATGATTTCATTGAGTTGGAAGATCCTGTGTCTCTAACTACTGAACCTCATTGGAGGGTCATTCCTTTTGCGAACACACCTAGATTTTGGTATGTGAAGGACAACAATGATGCTCCACTTGATCATCCATTTGATGTTATTCAACAGCTTACTCATCAATGTATATTAGATTTGAATTTTGACGATACTGCTTACAATTATGCTGATGAAAGATTGTCTGAATTGAAGGACCAATTGACGAACCGTGAAAACGAATTAATCTCTATTTCTGCAAGAGAACAAGATAATATTATTAGAAAATTGAAGGCTGACATCCAGAATGATATAGTTAAACTCAAGCACAGAATAGAAGTTGTCGAAAAGCTGATGGATAAATTTGATGAGTGTTGCTTCCCAACCTTCGAGGAATTCATCTGTGAGCAACAAGAACAGCCAGATAATGGTGGTAAACTTTCTCGTCTCACAACACGGTCCACATACCAATCTAAAGTGCCATCTAAGTTTTCGACTGTTCCTCTTAAGGAAGAAACCTATAGAAACAAGTTCGTTGTTGCCAATATGGTTTTGAAATGGAGTCCAAGGATCAGAAATAGATTGATCAGATACTTTGGCGCTATAAGTGAAAGAAGATCGATCATATTTAGCATGAGTAGACGAGCCATTGATTTGGCTGATGAATTATACAGAAGTCAAAGTGAAGCCATGAATGGTATTCCAGAAGAGACCACCCCATCTGCCTCTGTCGAGCAGAATACACATATATTCAAGGAACCGTCTGAAGTTTTGGAGGCATTTGATCATATGCTGCATGACATCGAGAAATTGGATAATGTTATTACTGATGATACATATTTATTAGATTTTATTTTACCTCAAGTGTACTTGGACAATGATGTTAATAGCTGTGTTTTAGTGGCTTCCAATAATGTTGTCGCTAGAACTATAACTGTTAGTTCTGATGTTGCAGAGAATGGTACTGTTGACGAAGTGTCTGTTCCTGTTGAAACAAGACTTGGTGTTCTACTGTCTGATTCTTTTATTTATGTCCTAGACAAAGAAAAAGTTCTTTCAAACAAATACAAGTTGTTCCAAGATATCCGGTGGCCACCTTCCGTTCCATTTGAGATGTATTACTCACCTGATGATTTGCAGGATTCAATTGTTGTCCAGAACACCTCTTTTGGTCTCATCTATACCCAACCAAATAAGTTACATTATCAGAAGGATGATGGTTGTGAGTTGAAAACTTTCAAGGAGTCCGTGCAAGTGTATATTCCAGAGATTTATATTACTGCTAACAGTGTCCAATATAACACGATTTACTCTGTTGCTCTTTCTTTGATCAAGTATGAGAAGACTGATTCACAGAAGATGAAGGATAAGATAAAGAGTTATGTCCAATTTTCTGATAACGAGGATTTCCTCAAGATTGCTGACACCATTGAGAAGATTCAAATGGATGCTAGGCAATTAGCTGAATATAAGAGATACTTGCTTGTTCCTAATTTCAACACGGACCGTAATGAGGCTAAACAGAAACTTATGGCTATTAATGTTGACTTGGAGAGATTGAATTTACATTTGCACACGTTAGTTTCATTTATGCAACAAACTAAGGCCAAAAAGTGTAACGATTCTTATGATGTTAGACATTGGTCATTTGTGGTGAGTGGTATCAAATTGGAATTGCTACAAAATGATGATTCCAAGTTCTTGAATATCCAGTCTAAGCACTGTTACTTTGACACTATTCAGATGCCTGGTGATGCTAGTCAGAACCAAGTTTACATTGAGGACTTTGTGGCATTGGATGAACATCCAGGCGCTAAATATCCTACTATCGTGTGCAGACTTGAGAAGACAAGTGATCCTCAGGTGTTTGTCGATTGGGAAGTTCTTGAACCTGTGGGTGGTATCAGTGTGGTGGGTCATAAGACTATTGCATTTGCTCCTATTAAGTTAGAAATTGATTATGTGATGGCTAAGAAGATTTACGATTTCGTTTACCCAGAAAGTACATTGAGTGTGGATGACGATGATTACTTTGATTTGGACCCTACTAGGGATTCAAGTGACATGTTTGACAGAATGTCGGTTGTCTCTGAAAGCACCATGAACACCGACAATGAAAGTAGTATTGTTCCCGGCTCTACTATGGATTCTTCTTCATCGTCTACTGTGGCCAGTAGTGTCATGTCCGATAATTCTGATTCGAAATCGAAGAAGTCCAGATTCTCCAAGTTGTTAAAGAGAAAGTCGTCAAGCGGTGTATCCACTGTTCAGCGTTATCCACCGTCACAAACTTCTTCTAACCGGTCTAACTCTATATCCATGATAAAGCATGAATCCCAACGGGAATCCTCCAGTAAGGATAAGAAGAAGAAACAGAAGAACGATCAACAGGATAACGTTGCAAGAATGGAGGAAAGAGCAAGTGTTTACCAAGTTTTGAACTCTATCAACATCCATCCTATCAAGTTGTGCATCACCTTCAAAGGTACGGGCGCCTTGAAGATGGTCAATGTGCGTGAATTGACCCTCAATGTTCCCGAATTTGACTACAAGAACAAAATCTTGTCGAATGAGGAGTTCTTTGCAGATTTCAGAGTGAAGATTATCAAGGTTATATTGTCGCACACAGGTGCCATCATCAATAGTAAGTTCAAGCACAGAAGACATTCTGATGATGGGGTCCATCAATTAGTGAGTACCTCATCATCTGAGCATTCAAGATTAATTGACAACACCGGAAAGCTCCACGATAGACTCCACCGTCATCGTCATCACAATTTCTTGGATGCTGAAAACAATATCCATCGTTTGACGTCACACAAGAAGGAGAAACCAGCGTCAATTCAAATACCAGTTCCTGAACCTGTTCGATTGACAGGTGAGGAGGCAGCCAAAAGACATCTGTACGTGTCTGTAGATGACATCGAGGAGTAACTATATCATTATATACGTTCTTAATTTTAATTTTAATTGTATTTGTATTATTTATTTATTTATATCATGCTACCCTGCTAAGCTAAGCATCACCAAAAATTCAAATTTTTTTGCGCTGGTCAAAATAAACTGATAGAAACCGTGTTGCCCCGTATTATAACATAATAAGGACAATATTCCATAGGTGTATAGATATCCAATTGAGCTATCATAGCTAGAGTTTACAAAGCAACGACAAATATACGTCCTGGAATACAGACTTTCATTCGTTTTTTTTTATTAGTGCCCTTCATTTAAAACTTACCTGCCCGTGTTATCATATGCTAAAATGGACTTCTTCAAGGGAATAGCCAACAAGGCACAGCAGATACTCGATACATCCAATCAAATCAAGAAACCTTCCAAGGATGAGCTACTTTGTAGAGAATTCAAATTGCCAGATGAAGAGACCATAGTGGACCAGTGTTCTGTGGAAGTGTCCATCTCTACGCAATACACTAGAGCTAGGCTGGCGCAGGCATCGCCTCAACATACAGCCAGTGGTAACTCCTTCAATTCACAACCATACAATGGGAAGCTGACTTTGACCCCAAATTTCTTAACTTTTAAAGACACATATGACAGCATGGCATGCTCTTTCATACTGGAGTTGCCATCTATACAGAAAATTCAAAGAGTTCATAGAACCTACGACTTTGCTATAATGCTATTGACTACCAATGATTTAGAGATTACTGTTCAATTTGTCGGATTGAAATCACAATGTGAAATGTTTGGCCAAAGGTTGGTGAAATGTCTGAAGAAAAGTCAAGAAGAAGTTGACAAGATGACCGAATTCCAATGCAACCTATACTCTGAATACCTATTATTCAAGAATCATTCATCTAATTTTGAAGTACTGTCTCCTCCATCTGGTGGTCTTGGATGGATTTTTAAGTTCCCTGGAAATTCTCAGAAATTGAATGACAGATTGAAAATGAAGAAATGGTTTGACTTCTTCAGAGAACACGGAAGAAACTTTGCACTCGTTCGTAATATCACCTTCTTCAAGTTGGTGAGTTATGGTTTACCCAATAAATTGAGAGGTGAACTATGGGAAACCTGTTGTGGGTCTCTTTATCTCCGTTATAAATATAATGACGAATATAATAGATTATTAGTGGACCACGATGGGGAAACCTCTATAGCCATTGAAGAAATTGAAAAGGATTTGAACCGTTCCCTACCAGAATACCCAGCATACCAGAACAAAGAGGGAATTAATAGATTGAGAAGAGTACTTACAGCGTACTCATGGAAGAATCCTGAAATCGGTTACTGTCAAGCCATGAACATTGTCACTGCTGCATTACTGATTTACATGTCCGAGGAACAAGTGTTCTGGTGTCTTAACGTGTTATGTGATAAAATCATCCCGGGATACTACTCAAGAACAATGTATGGTGTTCTCCTAGACCAAAAGGTCTTTGAAGGGTTAGTCAGAAAAACTCTCCCAATGATTGGTGAACATTTCGCTAAACACGACATCCAACTATCTATCGTGTCGCTTCCCTGGTTCCTGTCATTCTTCTTGAATACTATGCCACTCATTTACGCATTTAGAGTGGTAGACATGTTGTTTCTACATGGACCTCGTGTGCTTTTCCAAGTAGCTTTGGCCGTTATTAGAGTCAATGGGGAAGCCCTATTACAATGTGAAGATGACGGTGAATGTATTGCCGTCTTCAAGGAATACTTCTCCACATTAGAAGAGGTGGAACCATCTCTATTAACAAAGGACAAGATGAGGGCTAAATTCGATAACCTTTGGGAAGTTGCATTCAGAGAGTTTGTGATTATTGGTGATAAAGTTCTTGAACAGATGAGACAGAAATACAAGAATGAGGTGTTCCAAGGTATCGAAACATTTGTAAAGAGAACGGAATTGCGTAATCTGCCAAAGACTCCTAACTTAACAACAGATCAGGTGTCTAACATTTATGACAGATATTATAGTGTCTTGATCAATGATCCACAGGCACCAAATAAGGGTAGTATCACTATGGATTTTGATTCATTCGAGGTGTTTATGTCAAGATTGGTGGATTGGGCTAGTGCAGCACAAAAAACCCCTGAGCAAACGAAATTCCTGAAGAGACTCTACAAGAATTGGTGTAACGAAAACCAAGTGATGTCATTGGAGACTTTGATTGCCGGTCTAAACAAATTATTGGATCACGATATCATGAATTCATTATCTAATTTCATTTCGTTGTATGATGAAAAGAAGGATGGTAAGATTGATAGAGAATCTGTACTTTTACTGGCAGAAGACATTATCTTTGTTACTACTCCATGGAGAAATGGATTGATCTTTGATGATATGACAAACAAAGCTATTGAACATGAAATTGCCACCAAGATTGTGGAACGTAAGAAAATTTTGAAAGAACAAGGTATTGAAACAGATGATGAAGAAATTAGACTTCCTACAGAAGTAAGATTCAATGAAGATAAGTGGAAGAGTAAACAATCGGAACGGTACTTAGCTTCAGGTTCGAATTTCTTGAAGATGGCATTCAAATATGCACAACCATTAGAAGACCCAGATGAACCACTGATTGACCTTGGTGATAACCTTACCAATGAGAAACATGATTCAGCTGACGTGAAACACAATGCAGCATTGGATCCATCTCATCCAACATATATAACTCCATCTACGTTCCGTATGATCATCTTGGCCGATGAAACTTATGAATCATTCTTCCAAACTCAATTTTGGAGATCATTCCATGTTGATGATAAGGTTGATGAAAATTTGGGTGTGGTTAAAAATATTAGAGGTATGTTCAACAATTTCTTGGCTGACGGTAGAAGAGTTGCCATCGAAGTGCGGAAACGGATGGATGATGCTACTAAGACGATTGCTGGTGAATCCAGTTCTGCTAGTATTAACAGTACTGGTTCAGGTTCAGGTTCCGGAATCACAGGTACTAGCCCTGGTGGTAGACAATTTAGATCACAAACACTAAGCTCTATTCCACCTGAAGATGAAGACGATTTTGGTAATTTTGTGACTCCAGCAAACGATGTGTTAAGTGATATCCCTGTGGGTGGTGATGTCACTAGTGTTCTGCATGACATGAAGGAAGTTGAAAAGGAAACTGCATTAGCTAGACAATTGGAAAGTACAAGATTGAATGGTTAAATGTAGTTTACAACACAACAGAAAAAACCAAAAAACATATTTTATAGGCTATTTATACACTTATGCTTGCATTTTTTTATAATTTTAACATAATACAAGAGCTCTTCAAGGCGCTTTTTTGTGTAAATATTGTACTGAATAATGGCACAAATGATTAAAGTAATATAACAAAGGGAAAAGTAAGATAAAAAATGGGATTTGAACAAACGAAAAAAACACAGGTAAACATAAATGTACAAAGTATATGAATAAAAAGGGGAAGGGGAGAGGAGGAATTAGTAAAGGATAAAAACCAAAATTGCAGATGGCCAATGTCGTCTATTTTTTATTACCAAAGAGCTTTCTCAATTTACCAAACTTCTTCTTCTTTTCATGGGATTCCTCTGGATGCACAGCAACGGCAGTAGGACTGTGAGATGATTGCACTTGCTCGCTGAAAAATCTATTATTATTTGAAGCAGGTGGGCCATTCACAGGGGGTTGCACAGCACTGGCACTTCTGAATGTACCAGCACCAGCACCAGTAGACACGGCACCAGAAGGAGCCTTAAACACATCCAATTCATCATCAGAATCATTGAATCTAGATTTGAACAGGCCACCATTGGTGGTCACAGGACCAGCAGCACTGTATCCGTTAGGTTTAGCATTGTATTGGCCTCCGGACATTTGTTGTTGTTGTTCTTGTTGCACTGGCACTGGGTCTCTTAAAGTTAATCTCTTCACATTGGATTTAGCACCACCAGAGTAATTAGTTGGCACTGGGGCACCGGCACTTGTACCAGGTGGTGGAGCGACCCGTTCATACGAAGAAGTACATTTCAAGTCTGGTAATAAATGTTCTGGATATGGATTATTGTAGAATTGATTCTTAGCAGCACCTGGAGCATTAGCCTTCTTATATAATTCAGCTGCACGAGCCTTGGCATCTGCAGATGGAGTAGGTTGAGATTGAATTCTGGCCTTCAATGGTTGTGGTTGTCTAGCACTAGCACCAGCATATGCACTCATATGAGTATTTCTSTGTTGTGGATGAGGATGTTGATGGGTTCTAGCAGCTCTGGCAGCCGCAGCCAAATGAGGGTTTGGTGGTTGTTGTTGTTGTTGTTGGTTTGGTTGAATAGCAGATAAACGTTGTTGTCTCTTTTGAGCAGTGTTATTTTGATGTCTCAGACTAGGACCAACAGGTCTCTGAGCTTGTGGCCTACCGTTGACTGGTCTTTGGTTATGATACCCACCACGTTGTGGAGAATTCATATTTGGACCACCTCTCATTGGAGGACCTTGACCTGGACCTCTGACCTGGGGAGAGCCAGATTTCATTTGGCCTTGAGGGCCTTGACCTCTGACCTGAGAAGGAGTAGCACCACCGGCACCCTGAGATAAGTTTAAGGAAGATGAAGAGGCCATAGCATTCAGTCTTGTATTCTCAGCAGTAGTTAAAGACAGATATGCACCAGATGCAGCATTGCCACCGTTTGATGAGACATTTTGATTAGTTGTATTCTTCAGCACAGATTTTCTTCTACCAATGGAAGGATCTTGTTCAACAACAGGAAATTGTGATGAACCTCCTAATGATTCATCCCTTCTTGGAGAACTGTTACCGGATGAAGTTCTCTTTTCAGAACGCTTTGGAATAGTGAGATTATCGAGATCACCAGAATCGTCAATGGCAAACCCAGGTGAACCCTCCATTGGTTGGAATTCATGAGACATAGTTGGAGTAGAATGGGCACTATTTGGTGCAGACACAGGACCCAATGTTGGTCTTAACTGTTGAGCCATGGAAACTCTATTAGAATCTCTAGTTCTCTTTTTAACTAATCCACGGCTATCCAATGTGGAAGTACTAGTTTCACTTGTGTGTTTCTCCAATTTAGCAATAGATGTAGTACTGGAATCACCAGTATCTGGAAGCACAGCACTTCTGAGAGAAATGTCGGTACCATTACCATCCTCTGAGAATCCAGTAACATCATTCCGGGAGGACAACAGACTAGACTTAGATTCTTCTAATTGATTATCAGAGAGTACATTGCTTTCTGTACCTTTAATAGCTGGTGAAGCATCATCATTATTGAGAGACAATATTGGAGTCGTAGTAGATGTAGCATCATCTTCTTCAACAGTCTCAAAAGTTTGTGTAGTCATATCTGCTAATGGATTATCAATACTATCTGTTGATTCATTCTTAACTGGTTCTTGTTGAATGACTGGAGGAACAACGTATTCGTTAGTGGCATCTCCATTCACAAAGGCACCATCACCGAAATTCTTTTCAGAAGAATCAATATACACATCATCTTCATCATCCTCAGTGATTGCTTGTTTAACGGAGACAGTAGGTTCAACTTGGACTTCAGGTTCAATGATAGCTTCCTTAGCGGAGGCAACAGGTTGAGCAACCTCAACCTGTTCTTCTTCTTCATCTGGTTCCACAGATTTACCAACGTCTGCCACAACAACAGGTGTAACGTCATCCAATTCATCGGCATCAGAATGAGCAGTAGCCTCTTCATCTAATGTAGCGGTCTCTGCAGCATCAACATCAGCATCTCTAATACCCTCATCAATTTCACCATCTGGGCCTAAATCAGATGATGCCACACTGGCAACACTTGAATCAACTGCACCTTGAGCTAATTTCAATTCTTGTTGTCTATGAATTTCATCCATAATTTCTTGTTCTTTCTGTTTAACCAATTCTTCTAATCTCGCTTCAGCTAAAACTCTTTCATTTTCTGAGTATTCATCATCTTCCTCGACATCAACTTCGATAGGTGCAACTGCGACTCTTTCAACAACTGGTTCTTGTTCAATTTCTGTCTCTTCAGTTGTAGTACTCACAAATGGAGATCCATCTTTAGAATATAATTCCTTATGACCAGATGATTCACTAAATTGACGTTCTCTTTCAATTTTCTCTAGTTCTTCATTGAGTTCTCTTTCCTTTTCAATTTTTTCTTCTTCTAAACGTTCATTTTCCAATTCAGCTAAATATTCAGCCTTCAAATTCTCTAGATCGTGAGCATTGATTTCCACTGGAGTATGTGGTTGGCCATTTTCTTCATCAGCTTCTTTCAATTCTTCATCTTCCAAAATGGTTGGTTCAAATGATAATCCAGCTTGACCCTGAGTATGCATTGATTGTAGGGATGCCTTTTGTTTCAGAGTTTTTCTAGTTGGAGTACCAGTTGGAGTTTGCACACTTCTTGGTGGTTTTAAAGGGGAAGACTCGGAAGCTATACCATTAGGATCAAATGCTGCGGCCCGCAATTCTGCTTGAGTGAATTGAGGTTCATCTTGTTCTTTCTGTAATTGTTGTTGAGTAAAGTTGAGCTTCTTCTTTGGTGTTGATTGTTGTAGCTGTGGTTGTTGTTTTGTTTGTTGTTGTTGTTGTTGTTGTTGATGTTGCTGCTGTGGTTTCTTGAGTGGAGTCCTTTGTAATCCTTGAGGTTTAGATCCCGTGAGAGATGAGTTTCTCTTGATGGCTTCCGATCTTGCCTTTGATGACAGCGAATTCATGGAGGCCGATCTAGCCAGAGCTCTTTGCACAGCTGTTGACGCTGGAACTGGGTCAGCAGCCACTTCTACACAGACCAACCCGTGTGCGGAGGGGATCCATTTTTTGACAAGTTTAGGAGTGCTAGCCACGGGGGGAAGATCAGCTGGTTCACTATCGAATCCTTCATGGTAGAATGACTCGCCACCATAATTATCAGATGAGACTCTTCTCTGTTGTGATTGACGTCTTGATTGTGATGATAGAGAGGTTGCCCTTGCATGAGAGGTGGGTCTAGCAACTGGTGATGATTGATGGCTAATTAAGCTTCCGGACCTAGATGTTGATCTTTGATTTGGGTTTCCACCGGTGACACTATTTGATCTGAGAGTGAGGGAATTACGTCTACCACCGAGTAAGGTTGATTGTCTATGAGCCGGTGTATTTTTGGGTGGTTGTTGGGGAATTACCAATCCTTGAGCTTGATGATTATTATTTTTGAGTGCTTGCCCTATAACCGAAGCTGCTGCCAATGCACCAGATGTGGGGGCTGGAGATTGTGATTGATTGCTGACCCCAGTATAAGATGAAGTGGATGCTGGTCTTGATCTTCTCTTACTGAACATGATGATGATGATGTGTGTATATATAACAGGGAGGGATGAATCAATATTAATAAGTTCAAATGGGGCTTTGTTTTGTTATGTGTTTTTTTTTTAATATGTTTTTGTTGTTTTTTTTTTCTGTATTTTTCAAGGTAAAATAATAATTTCAAATTTTATAATAAATTATTCAAATTAATTGTATTAAAGCAATAAGTTCAAAATCACAATTATATTAAGTGAATTGATTGAAATGCTATTTTAATCAATAAACCACATGTAATCCATAAACTAAACTTGTTTTTGTTTTTGTAAAATTGAAATTCGCTAAAATTAAAAAAAAAGGTCGATCGACTGGTCGATAATAAATAAGCTTAATTATAAGTTGATATATATATACAAGTACTTAAAAGGTTTCACTATTTACTATTTGATTCACAGAATCTTTCATAGAAATGGTATATCTCAAAGCAAACTTCAATCATAATTAAATAAATAATGATCCATTCTAAATGGCTTTCCTTTCTTGATTTCATTAAATCTAATAAACTTTGAGCTTCTTCTGATGCATAATCTAATTTTCTATTCAAAATTGATGCTCTAGTTGATACATCTAACACTTTTGATATATCATTATAAATTCTTTCTAAATTTGGTTCATCCCAATATAAATCTGGTGTTTCAATTAATTCAGAATATAAATTTAATTTACCTCTAAGTAATAATAATCTACCTGAAGCCTTAATTACATCCTTTGCATTGACACCTAAATTATCTCCCTTGGAAAGATTTTCTGTTGTTTTCTTTGTTAATTTGATGTATCTCTCAAGTGATGATTCTAAAATGGCTAACCTCGTTGATCTAGAAATTCCATATGAAAAGGCTAATTTATCTAATAATTGATCTTCAGTGGAACGACCCTTTAAACAAATAACTTCCTTAGAAACATATGAATTAGTGTCTTCAGGTAATTCAATATAATCTAAATCTTCACTCTCTGGTGTATATTCGGTAACCATGGCTTGTTCAAAAATTGGAATTATATCTTGCACAATGGAATCCTCGGTGATCTTCCACGCCACTATGGTACCAGTTTTCATAACAAATACATCAGCATGGGTGTCCCCCATTGGATATTTGAAATAAACTGTTTCATCACTGACAATCTCCGTATGGGGGAACCCCTTACTTTGTAATATAGTAGCCACTTTGGGTAAATCATATTCTTCACATGTAGACACAGAAACCACGGGTTTAATAGGTTGCCCCAAGTACTCCGTGAGATCTTGTCTAGCTCTAGTGAATGATACATTAAATGGTGAATTGGATTGACCACCTTTCGCCTTAGCCATCTTTCTTGGTATCTGAGCTGGCTTAATGACATGTCTAGGAGATTTAGATGTCGATAATGGCCTCAACAGAGCGGGACTCCATGCTTTGAATACCTGTTTAGTCAAGAATTTTGTAGATTGAAACATGGTGGATAAGAACAAATCGGTTCTTCGTACAACTACGGGAATTGAAAAAAATGGTTTATTTCGCTCATTCAAAAAGAGCTGAGCTGAGCTGAGCTGAGCTAGACCTTGTTAAGTTTTGATTACTCTGGTTAGTGAATTGAGAGATGCAATTGATTTACGTAATGTGATATTGAGTGGAGGGACTACCACTGCTACTCCATTTACTCCCTACCCATCCAGTAATCGATCCAACTACCCACTCATCTCCATGCTACCCGCCAGTATTTCAGCCCAAAAAAAAAAATTTTTTTTTTGAGCCGTTTTTAAAAACTGAAAAATTTTAAGAAAAAGATCTTCAATTAGATAGATGACTTCTTCTTGGTCTTTATAATCAAACAACAAAACCAATATTCAATATGTCTGGATTACCAAACTTAGCATCAGATGCAGTTCTAAAACAATCAATTCCTGTTCCTGATGATTTCTTAGAAGTTAAAGGTGTTGATTATTCTAAACCAGAATCAAGAAATTCCACTGCTAAAGATCTCATTAAGTCAATGAAGACCATGGGATTTCAAGCATCATCTGTGTCTCGTGCATGTGAAATCATCGATGATATGAGATCATGGAGAGGTAAGCATAAATCCGAATTAGATGAGCACGATCAAAAGGGTGAATTCGATGAAGATGGATACCAAAAAACTACTATCTTCATGGGGTACACTTCAAATTTGATTTCTTCTGGGTTAAGAGATACTTTGAGATACTTAGTGCAACATAAGAAGGTCTCAGCTATTGTGGCTTCTGCTGGTGGTATCGAGGAAGATTTAATTAAATGTTTGGCTCCTACTTATATGGGTGAATTCTCATTACCGGGGAAGAAATTAAGAGATGAAGGTATGAACAGAATTGGTAATTTAATTGTGCCCAATGATAATTATTGTAAGTTTGAAGAATGGATTGTGCCAGTTTTAGATAAGATGTTAGAAGAGCAAGAAGAATCTGCAGCTAAACGTGGATCTGAAGCTTTAGATGCTGATGCATTAGTGTGGACTCCATCTAAGATGATTGATAGATTTGGTAAGGAAATCAATGATGAAACTTCAGTTTTATATTGGGCTCATAAAAATAAGATTCCAATTTTCTGTCCTGCATTAACTGATGGTTCCATTGGTGATATGTTATTTTTCCATACTTTCAAGGCATCACCAAAGCAATTAAGATTAGACATTGTTGCCGATATTAGAAGAATTAATTCTATGTCAATGGAAGCATCCCATGCTGGTATGCTCATTTTAGGTGGTGGATTAATTAAACATCATATTTGTAATGCTTGTTTAATGAGAAATGGTGCTGATTTTGCTGTTTTCATTAATACTGGTCAAGAATTTGATGGATCAGATGCTGGTGCTAGACCTGATGAAGCCGTTTCTTGGGGTAAAATTAAGGCTGAAGCTAAATCTGTTAAAGTTTACTGTGATGTCTCTATTGTGTTACCATTGATTGTGGCTGCCACTTTTGCAAGCGAATAAATTACAAGTAGATAGCGTTAATAAATTTGATAAATTTGTAATAAATAAATAGTAATAGTGTAGTATAAAAAAGACAAGACGGGAGGGAGGGTTTTTGTTTTTTAACCTCTGATTCCAATCTTTGGTTCCCATGAGGTAATCTTTGGTTTAGCTGTGTTATAAGGAATGTATGCACCTTTAGTATGAGTTAAATTAACTGGATGAACATCATGAGTGTCAAATGTGATTGCCTTTTCTTTAAGTTTATTTGGTGGTGTATCGGTACCGTATGCTAACCAATAATGCCAACCTGGTTGCACTTGGGACATATCTAAAGTCCAAAATTCTTTATATTCAACCCATCTAGAACGTAAATGAATTTCATCTGGATGATCAGTTTCATAATATTTATTACCATAATCATCTTCTCCAACTAATGTACCAGATTTGGTATCATTCATGATAGCTATTTGACGTAAAGATCTTTTAAGTCCAGAATTCCAGACATTTCTGAACACTCTCACTATAGATGAAGACATTGTGTATGTGTTATGTGTATATTAGTTTAATAGTTTAATAAGGGATTATGGTTAACATCAACTGTTTCTTTTAATGTAGCTCCCCGCTTTTGAGGAACAAAATAATAATAGTGGTGTAGAGATGTTTAGAGAAACCCATTGCTTACCCGTCACTCTATTCTGACAGCAGATATAGCACTACCCTGTGGGTGATTACGTAATCCAGAGTAATTTTCTGTCAATTCACAAACATGGGTAGACTACTGTACACACATTGGGTTCTTAACGGATCATCTTATAACAGTCCTCGGAGAAGTGGAGTCAATTGATAGTTAAATAAACTAATAAGTAGTAGTATATTATAAGTGATTTGATTAATGGTATAATAATAGTGAATTAATTTAAATTAACTATAGTTAATATCATTTTAATCCCGGTAACAGGGCCGGTATCAGTGAATCCATTAATCTAATTGGTCAATCAACTACTCCATTGACTCACTAAAAAAAAAAAAATTTTTTTTTTTCAGCTTCTCATCACTTAACACTTGTTCGACGAAATTTGAAAAATTTTTGTAAAATTACCCCAATCAAGTACTGTTCTTTCTTTATTAACACTTTTTTAGTTAACTATACTATTCCTAATAATGTACAGAAACACTGCTATCAGATTATCTAGAACCGCTGGTACTAGATTCGCCTCTGCCTCTTCAAGAAGAGCTCTATCATCTCTTGCTGCTACCGTCTCCGTGAGACCAACTTTAGCTAAGACTACTAAGATCTCTAACGTTAGAGGTTTAAAGAAGATCAACTTCGGTGGTGTCGAAGAAGTTGTCCACGAAAGAGCCGACTGGCCAAGAGAGAAGTTATTAGAATACTTCAAGGATGAAACTTTAGCCTTAATTGGTTACGGTTCTCAAGGTTACGGTCAAGGTTTAAACTTGAGAGATAACGGTTTAAACGTTATCATTGGTGTTAGAAAGAACGGTGCCTCTTGGAAGGCCGCTTTAGAAGACGGTTGGGTTCCAGGTGAAAACTTATTCGACGTCACTGAAGCCGTTCAAAAGGGTACCATTGTGATGAACTTGCTTTCCGATGCTGCTCAATCTGAAACTTGGCCAACCTTGAAGCCATTACTCACTGAGGGTAAGACTTTATACTTCTCCCACGGGTTCTCCCCAGTGTTCAGAGAATTGACTAAGGTTGATCCACCAACTAACATTGATGTTATCTTGGCTGCTCCAAAGGGTTCTGGTAGAACTGTCAGATCTTTATTCAAGGAAGGTAGAGGTATTAACTCTTCTTACGCCGTCTGGAACGACGTCACTGGTAAGGCCGAAGAAAAGGCTATTGCCTTGGCTGTCGCCATTGGTTCTGGTTACGTTTACCAAACCACTTTTGAAAAGGAAGTTAACTCTGATTTATATGGTGAAAGAGGTTGTTTAATGGGTGGTATCCACGGTATGTTCTTAGCTCAATACGAAGTTTTAAGAGAAAATGGTCACTCTCCATCTGAAGCTTTCAATGAAACCGTTGAAGAAGCCACCCAATCTTTATACCCATTAGTCGGTAAGTACGGTATGGATTACATGTACGATGCTTGTTCTACTACTGCTAGAAGAGGTGCTTTAGATTGGTACCCAATCTTCAAGGATGCCTTGAAGCCAGTTTTCCAAGATTTATACTCATCTGTTAAGACCGGTAAGGAAACTCAAAGATCTTTAGACTTCAACTCTCAAGCTGATTACAGAGAGAAATTGGAAGCTGAATTACAAACTATCAGAAACATGGAAATCTGGAAGGTTGGTAAGGAAGTTAGAAAGTTGAGACCAGAGAACAACTAAAAGATTGACTAAGTTTTATTTTGTGTTATTCTTAAGTCTTTGAAAAGACTAGAAAAACCAATTATTCTATCTATTATCATTTTCTCTTGTTTATTATATATTTTCTGCGTATATGTGTTGCATTTTTTTTTTAGGATCAACTGTTTAATGAAGAAACAAAGGTTCAATTATTTATAAAAACCCTTAGTTGTAGTCTATTAACCACCATGTGATATTACTTAATTTTGACATATAACGCAATCTCGGAGTAGACTATAGTATTCAAACCCCATAATTAGTACACGTGATTTGTGCAAAACTGTGGCATTGAGTTTTCTATCCCCACCACTTTTAATACTATGTGCTATGCGAGTTTTTCACTTTGTATAATATGAATGGGCCATAGTTAAATGTATCTATTTGTATTTAAATTAACTTATTTCCTGTTAATTTTAACCACAATTATTAATTATCTCTTTTCTTTCTTTCTTTATTCTATATTCCATAGTTCAATTTTAATTAAATTTCTATTTTACAATGTCTATTCCACAACCAGCTCACGGCTTAAGATTAGGTTCTAAGGCTCCAGATTTCACTGCTGAAACTTCTAATGGTGTCATTTCATTCCATGATTACATTGGTGATTCTTGGGCTATCTTATTCTCTCACCCAGATGATTTCACTCCTGTTTGTACTACCGAATTAGGTGCCTTTGCTAAATTAGAACCAGAATTCACTAAGAGAGGTGTTAAGCTCATTGGGTTATCTGCTAATGATACTTCCTCTCACAAGGCTTGGATTAAAGATATCGATGAAGTTACCGGTTCTCACTTGACCTTCCCAATCATTGCTGATCCAAAGAGAGAAGTTGCCTTGAAATATGACATGATTGATTACCAAGATGCCACCAACGTTGATAACAAGGGTGTTCAATTAACCATCAGATCTGTTTTCATCATTGATCCATCAAAGACTATTAGATTAGTGTTAACTTATCCAGCTTCCGTTGGTAGAAACACCGCTGAAGTTTTAAGAGTTGTTGATTCTTTACAAACTTCTGCTAAGTTAGGTAACAAGATTACCACTCCAATTAACTGGGTTCCTGGTGATGATGTTATCATTGCTCCAACCGTTAAGGATGATGACGCTAAGAAGTTGTTCCCTAAATTCAGAGCTTTGAAGCCATACTTAAGATTGACTCCATTGCCAGAAAACTAATGCTACCACTCTATTGCTCTTAACTCTTTTTAATGAAATTTTTGATTTACTATTTCTCTCCTTGTAACATTATTTTTGTAATGTAACCAACCCATTAATAACTCTCACGTTAACTCTTCTTAATTCCCTATCACCCCACGTCTAGGTGTACCCCTGTAATTCTCCTACTCCTTATTCCGTAGTTTTAGTTCAAAAAAAATTTTTTTTTTTTTTTGACGTCTATTTTTACAACGGTAAACAAAGCAAAACACTCCTTTTAAATCTAAAGGTTATTCTATGCAGTCCCATTCCCTTCTTCTTTTTTGTTTTCTCCCTTTATACTTCTTTTTCTTTTAACTACCCTTATATTGCATTGTTCTAACTTGGCTTCTCCCTTCATAACTATGATTGAAAAGCAAGACACTTCTCCCAATATTGACGATCAACAGCTGCCCGCTCAGCCTTCAGTCGTACAACGCAACAACAACCCCTTCAGAGCCACGATCTCGATCATACTGGTATCCATCCTGTGTCTCTCTATACTATTGACACCATTCTTTTTACCATGGCAATCTCTCTGTGATCATGGACGACACACAACAGATTTATTAGTCAACTCCACTGAGATCTCACCTCCTTCCTCTTCGGTCGACCTCTCAGCCGAGGAATTTCAAGCAAGATTGAATTCAATTGTGTCTAAAATCAAAGAAGGTTCAAATAATGCTATAGTGCCTAGATTTAAATTCATTAAACGTGATGATGAATTAAACTCTACTTCAACATCATTCTCACAGGCCGTTTCCACTGTGCCTTCATCATTCGATGAATCCACAATTTCCTCCTCATTAGAATCATCAATTTCTACAACCACTTCATCTTTTGAACCTTCCACTTCAACAACTTCCTCTGAAATGATCCAGACTCCCTCAACTACATCGATCCTCCAGCCTACCACTACATCCTCATCTTCTACCTCAACTTCGTCATCCAGTTCTACCTCAACTTCATCCCCAACTCCTTCTCCTTCTCCATCTCCTTCTACTTCCTCAACATCATCATCATCCCCATCCCCATCCCCATCTCCCTCTCCTTCCCCATCACCATCCCCTTCCCCCTCCTCAACCACTTCTTCTACATCCTCATCAACTTTCGTAGAACCAACCACTTCATCCACTTCCACCTCCTCCTCTTCATCATCATCATCCACCTACGTGGAACCAACTACGTCATCAACTACTTCCACCTCTTCATCCTCCTCCTCGTCCACCTATGTTGAACCAACAACTTCATCCACCTCATCTACCTACGTGGAACCAACTACGTCATCTACTCCATCCACATCATCCTACATTACAACCACTATAACCCCTTCCTCAGCCCCTGATTCCGTCTCTCAATCAACAACAACATTCACATCTGGTGCTTCGGTCATTGTGCAAATTATGACAGTCACGGTCTCTGCATCATCCACTCCAACTCCGTCTTCATCCATCCAGGACACTAATAAGAAGACCGACAGTACCTCAGGACTCTCCTCAAAGGATAAAAAAATTGTCATCGGTGTCGTTGTCGGATTAGGTGTCCCTATCTTAGCCCTATTAGCTGTTCTAATCTTCTTATTCTACCGTAAACGTCAAGTCGATCAAAACCATTACGTTGACTCTAATGGTAGAGACATAGGGTACTTACAGTTCGGTGGATCATTCTTAGATAAACTAGCTTTCTGGAAACGTGGCCATACTGACTCCGACTTCCATGGATACGACGATGATGATGATTTTAGTTCTAAACTTGAAACATCAGGTGCAGGTTCGCCAAATGGATCTTCTGGATCTGGTGGATCTGCTGATAGTCCAAATAATACTACAGCTGAAACTGGATTTGTCGTTAATAGAGCTAAAAGTTTAAGACAAGCTGCTCATTTCTAAATTAACCAATCTTTTCTTTGTTTTTTTTTTTTACTCTCCCCCTTTCTTACTTCATGATACCCCCAACTCTCCATTCATTGCATTACACTACATTCATTAATTAACCTTATTCCATCATATTTTTTTATTCTTTGTCTCCTTGCATTTCATTATTACTGTTTATTATTTTTCTTTTTGAGTTTTACATACACAAATTGTTGCCAAACACATAACGCATTTATCTTATTGGTTTTTTTTTCCTTTTAGCATTTACCTTGACTCCATTAATTCTAGCATTTCCAATAACAACAACAAAATCAGGACACAAACTGATTCTTTATTTTCTGTGTATTTCTCTCTATTTTCAGTTTTTTATGACTCTCTTTTTCAACTACTTCTTATTATGTTATTTTCTTTTACTATGTGTTTTCCCCTGAAAAACAAATTGTAGAGTATCGAAAAAAAATTATAATTAAAACTTAAAAGTAGTACTACATAATAGTATAAAAAAACAACTCAAATAACAATAATCAAGCCCAAGAACATAAATAATGCTTGATGCATTAGTGATGTCTTGGTAGCACCTTGAACAGCAACGCCAGAATAAGTGAAATCAATAGAAGGTGGTTGTGAAGTAGTAAGAGCAATAGTAGCAGATGAAGACACAAGGGAGACAGTGGTAATGGTGGTTGCAGTGATAACAGCACAATCTGCATCAGTACATACAGAAGTGGTGACCACTGTATCGGTGCCATTGTCATTAGTGGTGGTATATGAGGTCGTGATTGTGGTGACTCCTGTCGAGACAACATCAGTAGTAGTGGCAACAGCTGGTGCAGCTTCGGTGGTAGCCGCAAAAGTTGGAGCATCCTCGGTATTTACAACAACAGTTGGGACAACTTCAGAAGTATCGACAACTGTTGGGACAACAACGGCGGTGGTATCTTCTTCATCAGTAGTAGTCACATCAAATGGGGTTTCCTTGATGGAACCAGTCACAGAACCAGGAATCACAGCGTGATTGTCATCATCGGGAACGCAAGTCTCAGAAGAACACAAGACAGTGGTGGTCACGGTTGATGGTGTGGTGAATGTAGTCAATTCTGTTCCTGAACCAGTTGTGCAAGTGACCTCAGTGGTGTAAGTGGTGATGATATGAGTGGTCGTTCTAGATGTAGTTGGAGTGTCAGGTGTAGTTGAAGGAGCAGGTGTAGTTGGACAAACAGAAGTAGTGATGAATGTGGTTGTTAATTCGGTAACAGTAGTGGATTCAACACTGTCAGCACCTGTGGTGACTTCAACGATAGTGGTAATACTAGTTAAAGTGTATGGACTATCACAATTAAATGAAGATGAAATAGCAGGGCAAGCGGAACTTGTGACAAATGTTGTCAAAAAATCAGTAACAGTGGTAGTGTCATGACCATCAGTACCAGTAGTAACCTCAGTGACAAATTTCATGCTTGTGACTGTGTATGGAGTATCACATTCCACATATGAAGATGAAGTAGGACAAATAGAACTAGTAACAAAAGTGTTTAGCGATGGAATCTTAATAGTAGTCTCAGACCCATCGGTTCCTGTGGTAACTTCAGTTATAGTGGTGGAATCAGTAACAGTGTATGGGGTATCACAGTCAAAAGAGGAAGAAAAAATAGCGGAAGAAGTAGATATGGTGGGGCATGCAGAACTTGTAACAAAAGTCGTCAATGACTCGGTAACGGTGGTGGTCTTAGATCCATCAGTACCGGTAATAGCATCGGTGATTAAAGTTCCACTAGTTATTGTGTATGGAGTATCACAGTCAAAGGATGATGAAATAAAAGCAGAGGAAGTGATCACTGAAGATGAAATAGCAGGGCAAGCAGAACTAGTAACAAATATGGTAGAAGATGGAATCACAGTAGTGGCCCCAGAACTATCAGGGCCAGTAATGGTAGAAGTAATTGAGGTTATGCTAGTAACTGTATATGGAGTATCACAATCAACGGAACCTGAGATGGAAGAGCTTGAAGTAGCGACAGAACTGCTGGAAGGTAATGAAAGAACCTGAGAGCTTGCTTCTACAGACGAAGATGGTACTGGTGATAGAGATGGAGATGGTGATGGGGATGGAGATGGAGATGGGGATGGAGATGGAGATGGGGATGGAGATGGGGA